>CAWUFW010020987.1:0-134392 GCA_963921515.1 Calotriton arnoldi
TGCAGCACACCCAGCAGCTTTGTCTGCGGAGGGATGTCAGCGTAATGTCTGCTGTGTTGGCACCGTCAGCCGGTGGGCAATGATGGTCAGTGATGCGGAGGATGGTTGTCCTTTTGACGGCCTGTAGTGGGCGATGAGCATCCTCTGGTGTTAAGTCTGTGAGGCTGGTGCATTTTCTGCAGGTCTGTCTGCCCTTGTCTCTGCGCTGCCTCTGTGGCCAGTCCCGAGGGGGCAGGAGGGGCCGGGGGGAGGGGCGGGCCTGGGTGTGGTGGCGGTGGTGTTGTGGCTCCCTCTCTGGGGCTCCCGAGGCTGCATGATCAGTAGCTCCACAGCATCTGTTGTTCCTCAGGTGTGGCTCTGGTCTGGGCTCCCTTTTGTGGTGCAGGTTGTCGTCCGACTTAACACCAGGTAAGAGCAGGTGTTAAATCCCTGCTGCTAACGTGCCTTATCGCCTGTTTTGGGATCTTGTCGCCGATCTGGCTGGTCGTTGAGAATGTGTGCGAAATGGTGCTTTGCGTGCTTTTTTGCTACAGGAACGCCTACTCTGCATCTCATTAGCGTTAGTTGCCGGTGTCATCCGTTGGCGATGTTTTTTTGCGGCTGCCATCGCAGGAAATCTGGCGACATCGGCTGTTAGCACCAGCTTGTGAATAGGGCGACATAAATCTATCGCCACTTTGGCTGCGATAAAAGTGCCGCTAACTCGGCTGATGAGTCCTTGAGAATATCCCCCTTGGTATGTTATCACACTAGCACACATGTGCTCACTCTCACTCACTCACTCACTCACTAATTCTCACTTACATTCACTCACACATTTGGTCTCTCTCACTCTCACGGTCTAACTCCCACTCAGCCCCACTTATTCCCATTCATCATGACTCATTTTATCGCATATTAATCCTGTCGCTCTCTATCACCCACTAACTTTCACTCATACATCAAATACATACACAAACAAACTTATACACGCACTCCAATTCCAGGTGGGTATCTGAGAATAATGCCCAACCCTCAAACCTCCACCCATCAGTTTCCCAGTTGGTGGTATGTTTAGTGTAGTCAAGCAGAAACATAATTCCCTTTGAGGAGGTTAATCACAGCAAAGTCCATGCATGTAAATGCATTCATATTTGTTTAGTCTGGACTAAGAAAAAGTACATTTATTGATTACCAAATCGAAGAGTGTGATCTTTTTAAATTCATTAATTAATGGAGGGATTCCAAACATCATATACTTCAGTCTTGAAGAGAATTTTACAGCAAGAAAAAGTAGATGCCACCACCTGTTTCGTGGACTAGCCTCTCTGTCAGAACCTTAATCTTATAAAATGAACATGATAAAAATAAAATTACTATTTTAATCACAATAAAAAGGACGGGCACATTTACATGGACTTTATAAAAACACCACTCAGGTTATTACCCTCCTCTAAAATAGAATTATGTTTCTGTTTTGATACATTCACTCACTCAAATGCTCACTTACTTCCATCACTTGCTATCTTACTCGTGCTCACACACTGTCTCACTAACACTCTCACACACAGCACACACTTTATCATTCACAGTCACATTAACACATTTTCTCACTCACATATTGTCACTCACATCTTACTCACTGTTGCATTCACTGTCTCATTAACATGCCTACATCCTCTCACCCAGTGTGTTACTCACACATATGCTGACAGCGTGTTTCTCACTTATCGAGTTCGATTCGAAAACTTTTATTCTGCAGGTTAAAAACAGCCATTAGAGTGCACACACATTATTAATATGTATACATCATAAAGAGCTTACTGGTAATCTAAAAACAATTATTAAAAACAACCCGACATCCTTCCCTTATACACATCTAACACACAATATTCTTTCTACGGTGTATGTACCCCCCGTTATATAAAGTACAATGTTAAAACATACAAAGGGTCTCACAAGAGCAAACAAGTCTCAGTGCAATTGTATGGTCTCTAATGTTCTGTGCAAGGAAAATGGTTTAAGGTAATAATAACTCCTAAGATTCTTATAGGGTTCGCAAAACAACAGAAAGTGCTCGGTGCTTTGTTTAGACCGACCATCTCACAGGACAGTGTGTCATATCACTAAAGGGCGTACCTTCATTTTCAAAGAAGACAACTAGATGATGCACTGTGCCCACATGTAATCTAGTCAAGACAAAATGGTGCTGAATGAAGTATTCACACAAGACAAAAATTAATATGAACATCCTTCACCGTAGGTTAATTGACATTTAAAGGCCAAAACTTGGTTTCTCTGCTCCTTACAAATCCTGCGCTCATATCTATCTCTAAAGAAGGAAACCTCAATAAAACTCTTATCAAGAGATAAAACTCTATGAGTGAGATCATTCAGTAAAGACAAGTTAAATAAGAGATGCCTTCATATGAGAGCCCAAGGGACATTCAGAAACATGGTCCAAGGCAAGAAAAATCTAAAGTAATCAATTTTTTGTAAAACCTTGTTTCCTCTTTAGACCAAATAGAATGCCAGAGTAACAAGGGTTTTCAGTAAAAGCAGGTCTTCCAAATATTGCAAACCAACCTCCTTATGGACAATCAGGGATGAGCTTTGAAACTGGTGGAGGCATAACAAGTGTTTTAAAAAAGTATTTTCTTCTACCTCATGGGGGTTACTAGAGGTCGATCCCCACAGTCCTGCCAGCCCTAAAATGAAGCAGTAGACACCCCTCTAGCCTATATATATATCCACCATCTCCTTACCAGGTCAGCTACCCAACTTATGGGTGCCCAACTTCCTCGCACGCTGGCAGAACGCCGAGAGAGTCCGCCTCCCGCCATTCACAGATCCGAAGCTCTCCGAGATCATGCTGCGCGGCGATACCTCCAGTGGATCAGATCCCTCAGCCCAACACTGTTCAACATCTACATGGCCCCGCTCGCTCGCACGCATGCCGCCATCAGACAGCACGACCTCAACATAATCTCCTGCGCCCGGCTGACACTCAACTGATCCTCTCTCCCTCACCAAGGACCCCTCGCCGCCAAATCCAACCTCCATGAAGGGATGAAGGCCGCGCGAGATTGGATGAAGATCAGCCGACTAAAACTGAACACGGAGAAGACAGAGAGGTCCTCATCCTCGGCTCCAGCCCCTCAGCCTGGGGCGCACTCCCTTGTGGCCAACGGCGCGCGGGGAGCAGCCCCGACACCCACCGACCACGCACGCAACCTGGGAGTCGCTCCTCGACTCCAATCGCCCTCCGCATGGCCAAGCAAGTCAATGCAGTCTCATCCTCCTGCTTCAACATCCCTCCACGCATGCTTCGCAAGATCTACAGGTGGGATCCCGACAGACGACGAGAAGAACAGTCACCCAGGCCCTCGTCAGCAGCAGACTTGACTCATGGGAACGCCCTACTGCTGGGAGCCCCGCCAAGCTCATCAAGCGACTGCCAGCGCCGTACTAAACGCCTCCGCACGCCTGATCCTCGATGTACCACGCCACAGCCACATCACCCCCACACCTGAGGAACCTGCACTGGCTCCCCGTCGACAGGAGAATCTCCTTCAAACTCCTCATCCACGCACACAAGGCACTCCACAAGACTGGCTCCAGCCTACCTCAACAGACGACTCCTCTTCTACGTCCCCAACCGCCAACTCCCGCTCCGCCGACCTCTCCCCGCCACCGTCTCTCACATTCGAAGAACCACCACCGGCGGCAGATCCTTCTCCCACCTCGCCGCCAAGCACCTGGAACACCCTTCCACCTTGCTAAGCCTCCCGAGGCGAGACCCAAGACACACTGTTGACCTTCAGGAGGCTACTCAAGACCTGGTTGTTCGACCAGTGGCAGCACCCCCCCCCTTTTTTTCCCCCAGCACCTTGAGACCCCTCGCGGGTAAGTGAGTGCGCTTTACAAATTCTGTGATTGATTGATCAGATGGGAGAATCTAAAAGATCCCATAAGCAAATTCTTCTCAACTTAGCTCTAGCCTTTAAAACATGTTGGGACCAGTGTACCATTGCTCCAAAAATAAACAGAAGGGAGTTTACTCTTGTTATTTGTGAGTCCTCAATGACAAAAGGATCTCAGTTACATCTCTTCGAGCCTTTTCCCTACAGTCCATTGTATAAGATTTAGCTTTATTGATCACCCATTTTCTTGGATTCAATGAAGTCCCCAAAAGCATTCATCAGCATCTGCAGAGCCAATGTGTGCCTAGATAATAAAATGGGGCCGTTGGTGTATAACAACATGCGGATCAGGACATCTGACGATGCTAGGTGCATCGGCCGGCAGAGCCTCTGAAGGCACTATCAATCCCCATTAATAAAGAGTGAGAACAAAAGAGGACCCGTACACAGCCCTGTCTGATTCCCCTCTCCTTACCCTAAAAGGGGGAGCATTCATCATTGGGTCTACATCGAACTTAGCTGACAAATTGCCATACAAACGTTCAATGGAGCAGCCCTAAATTCACACATTGCTTGACCGTCCTCAAGACCTTCCCTAAATCCAAACTGTACCTCTGATAGGAAGGAGCTACCTTAGGCCCATCCCTCAAGTCTCATGCGCAACATCTTGCTCCTCAGTTTAACTGCTGAATCTAAGAGAGAAATGGAGCGACCACATTCGGGGTCTGATTTATCGTCCTTTTTAAAAATGGGCATCATATTCAAAAAACAGCCCATGAGGGAGACATCACCACACTCCACAGCCATGTCAAATACCCATGTCCAGATGAGGCCCCCATAAGTCCACGGCAGCCTTAAATACGTGAACTGGGTACCCCAGCCGGGCCTGGTGCCTTCAAAGCTGCACTATGTTTTGAAGGCAAAGAAGAACCTCATCGGCAAGTGATATATAACGGGAGTTCCATTATAAGTCCCCTCACTCATAATTGGCCGACTACCCTCCTGCAATTACAGTAATAAATGACAGAGAAACGTGCTACCACTTGATTTATGGCATGAGGTGATGAAATTCTATGTCAGTACCGGAGGCTCAGATTATGCCTTCTTCCCCTTACGCTTTATTTTCACAGCAGCCATTTCTAAAACAATTTTTAAAAGCTACTTTTTCCCATGAACAGCAGGGAAATAGAAAAGTTCAGAACACAACTCCTTTTACGCTGTCCACACACTCCAGTCCCAAGTTGGTCCTTCCACTCAGTCCACTCTTCCTTTTTCTTCGCTGCTCAGCAGCAAGTTAAGTTGTTTTTCTTGTTTCTCCTGTTGTGAGGGGATTTGTTCTGGACTGGTTGCCACAAAATGCGCTTTCTGTTTTAATCTGTGCCCTTGCAGATTCCCAGAGTCGTGGGGCGCACTCAGTGTACTCTTCTCTGACATTATGCCCCTTTTTCAAACTGCGGTGAGGTCCTCCTGCAGCTTAGGGGCACGTGTACCCCCTCATGGGCAGCGCCGAGTCAGGCACTGGGAATAGAGCATGCTGGCCGGCGCTGTCCTGTGGAGAGTCCAGCCTTGTCCCCAGCCACCCGAGTGACAGCTCTTTCTGGTCTGTAGCCCCATTACTCCTCTTACGTGCCACTGGGGTCTGTATGTGTGTGCTCTCTGACACCCTGCGGGAGTTGAAAATGCAGCTAGGGGTGCCGTGTGGGACACTAGTCTCGGGTGGCAGTAGCCCACTAATCATTCCAGGGTGGTAGTGTCCCCGGGATCTGCCCATAAATTGTGCTCTGGGCTCCCACCCAAGTTGGTCTGCCTTCCAGCCAGAACGAAACGAACACTCAGCCAAATCTCTGCCACGCTGTGTGCCCCTAAACCAGTGCCCCCAGCACTGAAGAAATTGCCCTGCGCCGTGGGTATCCCATGTCCTATTACTTCTTACCTGAGTCATGCAGTCAGAGCAGAAGCAGTTCCAGGGGAGGAGGACTCTTGTCCCTTCCTCCCACTTGGGAAGACGACTTCTACCAGGCAGTGGATGACACCATATACAGGGCAGTAAACCAAGCCATGGAGCCATTAGGGCTGCGCCTCTCAGCACAGAGTGCGTGGGAGCGCGCCAAATGGGCCAATCCCATGCAAGCTCCCCCAAAGGTCCCCCAGGCACCCCAGGAGGACGGGTCGCCACCCTCCAAAGAAGCAGTGTAAACCATGGAGTGGACGCGGGACCGCTTTTGCGCACCTAAAACAGGGTTTCTAGCGCAGGGTTCCCCCACAGCCAGTTCCAGCAGCCCCCATACATAGTTCCCCGACACGCCCCCAGGTACACGCCACCCTGGAACCCCAGGACACGGGGGATTCTCCTGTGGACACAGATGACGACGATTCCAACATTCGCAGAGTCTTTACCCCTCGGGTTTTCCAGGTGGCCGGTCGGTCCTCCTACTCCAACCCTGGCAAGGGGACAAGGCTCCGGGCGTGGGCAGAGTATCAGGACAGCGCACGCTACAATACCTTCTACCCCCCACCAGAGGACAGGAAGTCTCCACGGCTGTGGAGGATACAGAGGGTCAATTTAACAACTCTAGCAAAGGTGAGGTGTACTGCCTTCAGCGCGCCTGCATGTGGGGGGCGTTTGGCTCTCTTCCTCCCGGCTTGGGTATCACTCTTCGAGCGATGCTTGGGTACTACAGACAGTGCAGGGCTTCCAGATGGAGTTCCATGGTCGCTCCACATCAGGTGACCTGTCCCTGCCCCATTTCCTTTCCCACGCAGAGAGAGCGGCCACCTGGATACGCGGCGAGGTCTCCGCTCTTATCCAAAAGAGGGGCGATTTGCTGCACAGACGAGCACCCGAACGGGTTTGTGAGCAATATTTTCCCTTGTGGACAAAGCCGATGGGGTTTGGGGCCCAGTGATCAATTGAAGGGATTTCAACAAGTGGGTGGTATATCCCCACTTCAAAATGGAGAGGCTAAACAGCTCCTCCTCAGGGATGTGCTGAGGCTGCTCGACTGGATGGTCCTCCTCGACCTCATGAGGTCCCGATCTTTCCTCCTCACCACCGTTTTCTACAGTTCAGGTGGGAAGGCCGAGGTCTTTGAGTTCACCACTCTGCCTTTTCGGGCTATCCTCAGCACCGTGGTGTCTCTGCACAAAGGTCCTCAAGCTGGAGGTGGAGTTCCTAAGAGGGCGCAGGGCATTTGGATGATGCGTGTACTTAGACGACATGCTTTTCCTGGCCCAGTGTCCCAAGCGGTCGACCAGTCACTTGCAGACGGCAGTCAACTTACTGCAGGGGTTAGGATTCGTCAGCAACCGAGGAAAAGAAATCCCTCCTTACCCCCGGTCCAATGCGTGGACTCTTTTGGGGTTCACAATAGATTCCATCTCCTCTGCTCTGAGCCTCTCTCGGCCCGGAAAATCGCAAAGATCACTCTACGAGCTGCGCCAAACCTTGGCCAAGTTCCACACATCATTGCGCTCAGCTTGCGCGCCTGGCGGGCCTTCTCTCCTCCTGCAATTCAGTCCATCTTTCCTGTGTCCCTTATACTATCATGCAATGCAATGCCTCAAGGCGCACCACCCTCAGGAGGAGACTGACTTATTCGAAGTCTGTCCCGCTTACGGCGGCAGTGAAGGAGGCAAAGGAGATGGTCTGGTAGCTCACACACATGGTGGCGTGAAACGGGAGAGCAATCTTTGGTTCCGTTCGGAACGTCGTGATCAAGTCTGACGCCAGTCGTTCCGGCTTGGGTGCCAGATGCGAAGAGTTTTCCACAGGTGGATCATGGTCCACGCATGAACAGTCATTGCACACCAACTGTTTGGAGCTTCTGGTGGGGTTGGGTCGTTTGCAGTGCAGTGCTGGATGAAAGACAGGGTGCACCCGTGCATCCTTCTCACATGATGGACAACATTTCCGCTGTCAGGTACATTAACCATCTGGGCGGCACCAGATCCCCACGCACTGGCGAACCTAGCCAAGGAGTTTTGGAAGTTCTGCCTAGAAGAACCAGGTGTCGGTCACGGTGGGAAGATACCTCTCGGGTTGAGGCTGAACGAGGTGGCAGACTGGCACTCTTGCCACCTCCTAGATTCCAGTGTTTGGAAACTGGACCCGCGGAGTGTTCTCTCAAAGTTAGCAGAGAGGTGGGGGTCCCCCTTTTCTCGGCCGTACCTATTTGCTTCAGCTTCCTGCATCATCAGTTGCCGCCATTTTCAGTTGGAGGCTAAATCCCCAGGCGGGAGGCGACAGCATGCGTTCCCTCCAGGACTGGCGGCAGCGAGCAGGGCTACGCGTTTCCCGGTTTTCTCGATGATTGTCGCAGGTGTCCGCTCACGTGCGCCCCCAGCAGGCAGAGATTGTGTTGATCACCCATCTGTGGAGATCTCAAGTGTGGTTTCCAGTTCTTCTGGAACCTTTCCTGGGATTCTCTAATCCAACTCCCCCACTTTCTCTCATATCCCTGCTTTGAATCCAGAGCTCAATCCTCATCACCTGGTAGTTGAAGGAATGCCACGGATGATGGCCTGGCGGCTCTCAGGCTTCTCTGGTCGCTCCCAGGCCTTTTGGGACACGCTAGTCTCTACTTTTACAGAGCATGGGCGGGTAGCACTGCCAGAGAGGTACCGACCCCGCCTGGAACAGATGGCGTCGCTGGTGTGTGTGGCGAAATGTTGATCCCGTGGACGCGGATGGAGGTCCGCGTCCTCAACCTCCTGAGTGGGCCTGCGCAGAGGCAGGGTTGGCTTACCGCTCTGTCAACACATTCCTTTCGGCGACGTCAGCCGGGCCATAACTCCATTCACGGGTCGTCGTGGGGGCACCTTCTGCCTGTAGACTCCTTAGGGGAGTCTCCGCCTGTCACTCCCCACCGGAACCATGGTATTCTGTGCTGTGGGATGTGAATCTGGTGTTAAATATTTTTTTCCATCTTGGCAACCGAACAAGTTTTTGTAACGCAAAGAGATTTTGGCTAAGTTGGCGGCACTGTTATGCCTGGTGTCCCTGCAGGCGCATGTCGGACGCGAGAGCCCCCTCGACATCTCGGCCAGGGTGTTCTCCCCCAGATGGGGTTTTCATTTACGGTAAGTAGAAGAAACAAGTGTAATACTGAGGATATCTCGTACCGGGCATTCCGAGACATCACCCAAACTGCAGTGTGGTGCAGTGCCTCCAAGCATATGAGGAATTAACTGAAGAGTTACTAGGCCTCCCGGGCGAAAGACAATTGCTCATTGCATTACGAAAGCCGCACAGGGCCGGTTTCCTCCCCGACCACAGCCAGATGGGTGCGTTGGGTGAAGCAGCAGAGCGGGGATTGATGCAAAGAGGTTTGGTGCCTCACTCAGCGACAGGGGCGATGGCCTCAAAGGCGTTTTCACTCGGGAGAGCGCGTTTTGAAGACCTGATGCGCACTGCTGAATTGGTCCTCAGACTCTACCTTTAAGAGGTTTTTACTTTTAAACCAGTACTAGAAGGGGCTCAATTGGTGGTTGACAAGCTTTGAACTAGCATAATCTGAGCCTCCGGGGCCTGGCGATAGAATTAAAATCTGCCTAGCTGTAGCACAGGTAAGTTTCAATTCTATTAAGGACACAGAAGGCAAGGATTATCCTGCCCAGCAGCCACTGAGGAGCCGTGACCCTCCCCGTTCTGATGTAAGTAATTTTGTTTATAAGCGCCAATTGAGATGTATGTTCATGCTTCTCTAGTGTGTTGGACAGTTATGCATTGCATAGCAGTGTCTGTTTTCATGTTACTCTGACAGTTAGAGGTCATTACGATGCAGGGCGGATCGCCACCGCCCGCATGGCGGTGGCGATCCGCCCTACATTCCCTCCGCCCGCCACCCATTTTCCCCCCCGGCCACATATTAGTATGGCAGGGGGGACGCCCCGGCGGACGGAGGAGACCAGATCTGCCGGTTTTCCACCGGTCGACCAGTGCTGACCGGGTCGGTAAGGGGCTGCATATGGTGGCGATGTCTGCCAGACACCGCCATCCCATATTAGCACGGAGTGCGGAAGCAGCCTTTCCGCAGTGCGAGCGCCGCCGGCGAAAGGCATGCGGAGTTTGCAGTTGGGGGGCCCTTCCATTGCGGCCCCCCAGGGTATGGGGGTGGGGTGCGCGGGGGGCACCTATGCGTACCCCGTGCTTCCTGCACATTGTCATGGGACAAGGTGGCAGGCACCGCGCGGTGCCTGTCACCTTGTGCACATGACAATGCACACAGTGCATTCCCAGCATTGTGGCGGGCGGTGCGCGTGTGCACCGCCCGCCACAATGCTGGGAGTGGAGGATGCCACCGCCACGGTGGCGGGGGCATCCCGATCGCTGGTGCGGGACCGCCGCACCACTGGCGGCCCGGTCCCAGCACCGCTAGGGTGGCGGGCGGGAACGAAAAGTCCGCCCGCCTTCCGATTAGGCCCTGCAGGTTTGTTCTGGACCAGGGTCTCTGGCGCTGCCTATTTCGGCAGGAAACCATGGGTCCATACGGGATGCGTGAGGAGTCCGACATGGAGTTGTTCGCGCAAAGGAAGAGTGGACAGAGTGGAAGGACCAACTTGGGACTGGGGTGTGGTCAGCATAGAAAGACTTGTTTTCTGAACTTTTCCATTTCCCTGCAGTTCATGGGAAGAAGTAGTTTTTGTTATGGTTTTAAAAATGGCTGCTGTGAAAATAATAATGCGAAGGGAAGAAGGCATATTCCTTGCCTCCTGAATCCTTAATAGAATTAAAACTTACCTGCACTATAGCCAGGCAAATTTGTATTCAGCTCTGGAATAACATTGTATTTTAAAAAAGGAGAGGTAACCGTATGCCCAAAACAGCTTGGTATCTTTCATCTCAGCAGGCTGAGTTCGTTTGGACCAGGCCTCTTCCTGTAGCTCCTTTTTCCTGGCCTGATTGTAGTATTTACCCCCCCCCGAGGTTTAATCGTTGTATGATCCCTAGGGGAACAGTGCAGGGCCGATTTCAAATGCCGAGGAAGCCTATGTGCACGAGTGGTCAAACCACCAGTGGTTCCTATTTTTAACGCGGGACTAGGGGGTTGTGTAAGAAGTGAGCTTAGAACACACATGTAATCTGATGGAAAAGGAGGGCAATAGCTTCCTATGAGTCTACCACTATGTCTCCAAGCAGTAGTCAAACTCAGCTGGATTTCTGCTTAAGCCACTTGCTGTGGTGCTCCCTTACCAGGGTATATCCTACCCATTTGATTCTGCAAAAGCCTTTTGGCCTCAGTTGGGGTGATATCCACCACACATGCAGATTCTTCGATATTTTTAACTCAGAAAAAAAGGTACAAGCTACTGGTTGCAGTCGGGATAATGCTAGGGGAAATGGGACAAGGTCACAAGCAAAGGAAGATATCTGAATACTGGCTTCAACATGCTAGTGTGAGCGTTTCTGCCAAAAGAGGGAATCTGCTCCCCATTAGCTGCGCATCTACAGTCTAACTGGAGGGTGGAGTCACATTTAAAAATTGGAGAGTTCATGTGCATTCCCAAAGTCGTTATGGGGGAAGTGTGAAATACCAGCCCCATCAGAATTAGAGAGAGCACATGCCTGCTTTGCTGGGAGTTGACATGCCTAAATGTTAAAATCACCAGCCCATAACATGATGAAATTAGAGTGGCTAGGGTGCAAGAAAGCTTCCAACCCTACATCAAGGGCATCAACCACCAGACTGCTTGAGGGTATCGTATACATTATCCATAGAAATTACCTATCACTAAATCAGGGCCACTCTTAGATGATAACCATAGAAAATGAGAATGGGGCTCAGCAGATGCATGCCTTTAGATAGTAAAAGGTGACTTGTTAGATATTAAAATCTGTCGGCCCCACCTTTATAACTCCCTGCTCGGGGATGGTATAGCCCTCAGGAAATGGGAAGAAAAACCCTCAATGTAAATTGGGGTCCACACACTTAGGGCCAGGTGTACGACCATTTTTAGTGGTTGCAAACGTGAAAGAGGGCGTTTGCAACTGTTAAAATGGGTTGTAGCATGTACAAACCCCACTTTGCGAGTGGGGTACCTGTTGCCGATCTCGCAAAATCAGGGTTTGTGGAGTCAGCTATTAGGAAGGGGCGTCCCAAGGGCACCCTTCCTAATAGCGAGTAGCTGAGGGGATGTACGATTGTTTTGCTTGCCAATTTCAAATTGGTGGAAAGCCAGCCGCAAATGGTAAGGGTCCCCCTTTGTGTTTGGCAGTGGAAAATATTTTTTAAGAGATGGCAGAGGTCCCGAGGACCACTGCCTGCCCTTAAAAAAATGAAAATAAACTTTAATTTTTTTCTTTAAACACATCTCATGTTCCTTTAAGGAAACAGGCTACATTTGAAAAAATTAAGTGTTGCTTTATTTAAAAGCAAGCTCACAGACACGGTGGTCTGCTACTCCCCAGCTTAGCCACCATCACTGTGATGTAGCCCATTCCCAATGGGTCTAGGTGCGACTCTGCCTCATCAATATTGATGGGGCAAGGTCATTTGCGACCGCGATTCGGAATGCACAAAGTGTGTCTGAAGACACATAAGTACAGTCGGTTTTGCAAATCGCAAAAATGGAAATGGTGACGTACATCTGGCCCTAAGTTCCTGGATGCAAAATAATATCAGATACAGAAGTGGTCGTAAACAATCAGGGGGCGTCAAACTTATTCTCACAGCCCGCAGGCATTCCAAATATCAAATTGATGTACATCCTCATGGCCCTGACGGATGGTATTCATGGGTGGCCGAGAGAAGATGACTCGGTAGGACCACAGGTACCTGCATTAACCTTTACAATTGGACTGACAAGCAATGAATAGGGGTTGGCGCTTTGCCCATGGATTCCTGATACATACATGACACGTAAGGGGCAGACAGTAATATATCAGACACCGGCCAGTTGTCCCACATATCTGGCCTCACTGTGACAAGGAAAGGTCCCCCCAATGATAGGAGTCAATCAGTATCTTGTACGGAGACTCAAAGCCCTGGAACCTGTTGGACAGCAGGTCTATGAAGGGAGTATACAAAGAGCTGTGCGCAGTCAGCAGTTAATTATGCGGTTTACCCATAGGCAGCGGAGAGGTACCACGGTGTGTGGCGATAGAACAAACCTAGTGGAAGCGTAGCTAACAGTTCTAGCAAAATGGAGTGCATGGAGCAGACCTTGACAAAGTCTCCCCTGCAAATCTAGGTTGTCTAAAACTGATAGTGATATAATCCCCCTGGAGAAGACTTTCTTTAGTGGGCCGATCCATCCCACTCTTTCTAGTCATCATGATTTGGTCTGCCCTGCTAAGTGGGAATATGTCTTTGAAATTAAGCCAATGAATAACTTTATTTTTTGGCAGATGTGGGGTTTCATTTTGTCCCACAAGTCAAAGGGGGAACATTTGCCAAATCTGCCATATAGGACTTGGACCGCTTGTCATGTGGTGGAAGCAACCAATTGCTGCAGATCCCGGCACTGGCATAGACTGAAGTGAATATGAACACCTGGGCCATCAGCAGCGCGAGGTCCCTTATTCCGAGCAAGAGTTCTTTAATCACTCCCAGGCGCTTAGTGATAGGTAAAGACAAACTTTGCATCAGCCCCCTCACACTCTCAAGAAGTTTTCCATGGAAGGTGGCTCGGGTCCACTGATTAAAAGATATTGGTGGATACAGAGCTGGATAGCAGTATCAATGGCAGCCGGAGAGCCAGATGACGGTAGCTCTTTTTTTGTCCCATGGTGTCTTTTCTTCTTGGCTGGAGGAACTCTATTGGGGGCAATGCAGACAACTGACTACTATCAAACCCTTAGTCTCCAGTCAGCAGGCTTATGGATAATTAAAGTGTAGCACTTGTTGGGAGTTGGTGGTTGAAGATATGGCCTCATTTTGAAGCTGTGTATCTTGCTCAGAAGACAATGAGGAGCCACGGTGGCTGGAAACTATGGCACCAGATAAACGTCTGTTCTGTGTTCTCCATTTATTTGTTTAGAGCGCTCACTGCTTTCCTTATGCAGCCATCCATAGTAGTGTCACCAGTCTTAGCAGAAAGGAGGGCCTTGCGTTCAACCATCGTGCAATAGGGCAGGGACCATATAGCCACTCACAAACAAGAAACAATGAATGCACAGTTCCTGGAGTATTGTCCCCTCAAAAATAAAAATCATGGAGGCAGGCCCAGCCCATCCTCGCACAGCTGTGGACAAGTGCAGATGGGCCTGCTCCCGCGGCCCGGGCTTTGCCCGGAGCGGCGGCTCCACACGTGTCCCGCGCTGCTGGAGGCCGGTGAGCACTCATAAGAGTGACGGCGTTGTCGGTCCCGCCGCCCTCCACTCACTTTGCAGCGCCCTCCAGGTGCTGTGTGTTCTGGCCCCAGAAGTCCTTCACCACAGGGCTGGTGCAGTTCAAGGGGTCTTATCCACCACCGGCTGTTGGCCCAACTCAGGGGCTTCCAGTTCCGATCTCGGCCGGGCAGGGGCTCCGAATGAGATTAGCGGCTTTGCGGATCCGATTCGGAGGCCCTTTTTCCCGACCGAATCGCGCAGCGGGTCCGGCCGAGCCGGGCACGATGCGGGCTCGCCCGACCGACTCGTCCGGGCGACCCGACCGCTCCCGGCCCGGCTCGCGCCCGGATCGTACGCGCTCCGACCGACTCGCTCGGACCCGGTTCGCACCGCGCAATGGAGACGTTTTCCGGCCGGGAGTGAGTGCGATGCGCACCGGCCGCGCCCGACCGGCCTCGCGCGCCGTCCGGCTTCGAACTCGCTGTCGGAGCCAGTACTTTGGGGGTCCGTGTCGGACCCCTGTCACGGCAGCTACCCGTGCGAGGGCGCACACAGGGGGACCCTGCGGTCCCCCTACCTGCGCGTGCACGCCGGGTGCGCTTTCCGCGCGGCGTACTAACGCTCGTAGGGGCGCGCCTTGTCCGCCTCGCACCCACGGAGGCACGGGGAGCTCGCGTCGCGCGTTGTGCGACCGGCTCCCATTGGAGTTCACACGTGGGAGTCCGGCCGACTCGTGTCCGGCGGCATACGAATGCACATCGGGACTCGTTCGGTCAGGGGGCTGCACTGGTCCGATTCGGTCGGAAATCTCTCCGGTAGTCCGGCTCGGTCGGAGAGATTTCCGGCCCGAGGCAGGCATCCGACCCTCAGTGTTGCCTCGCGGTTTCAAACTCTCGCTCTGTGGGATCGGGTGATCACTCATACATTCAGTTAAACTTGGAATTAGGACATGTAAGGTCGGCCTCTCCCTTCCAAAGGTATATCCAGGCCACTAAGGGGCCGATTCCGATCTCGGCCGGTAGGGCAGCCGGAGTCCTGACCTCGGCGAACCGGGATCCGATTCGGGCCCTCTTTCCCGACCGATTCGCGCGTGCGTCCCGGCCGAGCCGGGTACGATGCGAGCGCACGCGAAATCGCCCGACCCGACTCGTCCGGCGGGTCCGGAGCGCTCCGACCGGCTCGCACGGACACGACTTGCACCGCGCGATGGAGACGTTCCCCGGCTGCGGCGAATGCGAGCTGCGGCGCCACGCAGGCAGTCCGACCGGCTCGCTTCCGTCCGGCTCGAAAGAGCAAGTGGAGCCCACACTTTGGGGGTCCGTGCTTCGGACCCCACAACACGCGTGGCCACGCGAGAGCCGCACACAGGGGGGCCCTTGGGTCCCCCCTACCTGTGCGCAGTGCACGCCGCGCGAGTCGCTCCGAGGGCGCACCCGCCGGGGGCACCCTTGTTCGCCTCGCACCCATTAGCAGGTCAATGGGAGCCCGCGTACGCGCGTTGTACGTCCGGCTCCCATTGACTCACGTGAGTCCGACGCGACTCGAGTCCGATTGCATGCGTGCGCATCGTACTGGTTCGGTCGGACTGCCAGAGTCCGATTCGGTTCGGAAATCTCTCCGGGTCCGGCTCGGTCGGAGAGATTTCCGGCCTCGAATCGGACTCGGCCGGCCCAAGTAGAGAACCCCAGCTAAGAAAAGGGCACTCTATATCATCGCCTGATATGAGACTTCAAGTCCCTGAAGGAAGACTTAGGTCCACTCGTCACTTGGTGATGGTTCCTGACATAATATCGACCCCCAAAATATCCCCATACACAAATATCGAGTTTTTAATATCGATGTCAAAAATATCGACATCCTATATTTTATTATTGTATACAAAATATCAAGAAAAAAATATTGATGTAAAAAAATATAGTTGTACAAAATATCGATTTTAATATATATATAGAAAAATAATATTAAATATATAAAAAATAAAATGAACTTTAAAAAATAAATTATATTTAATATACATTTTAATAAATATAACAAATAAATGTAATTAAAAAATTTAAACATACGTATATAAAATGTAATATATATATATATTTACTTTAAAACACTAATAAACTATTTATTTTAATTTATTTTATAAATTGTATTTATAAAAATGTATGAATAAATATATATATATATATATATATATATATATATATATATATACACCAATAACATAAAATGTCATAATAAAAACACATGATATTATAAATTAAAACATTAAACTATTTAAAAGTCTTTTAATATTACATTTTCAACTTCAGTGAATGTGAAACAGTAGATAAAGTGCTGGATAGCGGAGGGGCAAAAATTTCCATTCCCACTCCAGTGTAGTGCAACAGTAGGAAAGTGCTGGATAGCGGAGGGATAAAATTACTATTCCCTACTCATAGATGCAACAGTAGGGAAAGTGTTGATGGTAGGGGAGGGGTAAAAGTACTATTCCCACTCAGTGCAAGATGCAACAGTAGGAAAATGTTTGATAGCAGAGGGTAAAAATTACTATTCCCACTACAGTGAGTGCAATAGTAGAGAAAGTGCTGGATAGCGGAGGGGTAAAGTACTATTCCCACTCCAAATAGAATGCAAACAGCAGGGAAAGTGTTGGATAGGAGGTAAAATTGCTAATTCCCACTCCGGTGAGTGCAACAGTAGGGAAATGTGTTTGATAGCGGAGGGGTAAAAATTGCTATTCCCACTCCAGTGAGTGCAACCGTAGGGAAAGTGTTGGATAGGGGAGGGGAAAAATTACTATTCCCACTCCAATGAGTGCAACAGTAGGGAAACTGCTGGATACCATAGTAACATTACTATTCACACTGAAACACTTAAAAATATATATAATTAAAAATCAAAAATATAATAAAAATTAAAAATGAACATTTTAAAAATGGAAATTAAATGTTTAAAACATATAAAAGAACACATATAACAATAGTAATTACATATAACAAAAGCTTGCAAATACTATATATAATTAAATAAATACATATATTTACCAATACATTTTCATTTTAAAATACAAAATATTTACAAAAACAAATTAATGACAAAATAAATGTATTTATTTCATTTCCTAACCTATAACACCACATCAATAACAAAACACTTCACATTTCTTAATTACATTTATTTACATATTTTAGATAATTAATAAACAATTAAAAAATTCTTACCAATAAAAAAATTATAAACAATAATATACTACACACACTTTAACACTATAATTTGCACAACACAAACTAAATTAATCAATCAAATAATAAAACACATTTAAAACTTATCTTAAAATTACAATCAATTACTATTAGCAACTAATAATAAAATTATTAAAATGTATTTAATACCCACCCTTTACCGCTTTTAACAATAAATATAACAAAACATATTTAAAAATTACCCAAAATATGTATCTATTAATTAACAATAATTAACAACTATATATTAATTAAACACAAATTACTTCCCACCATTTACACCTATAAACACCACAACACACACCTAAAATTAATTAGACAATTACCATTATTAATTTATAATTAATTAATTAAATTTAATTAAACAACCAATTATTAATTCATAAATTAAAATTAAAATACTTCCCACCATTAATACCTACAAACACCACAACACACACCTAAAATTAATTACATAATTACCATAATTAATTCATAATTAATTAATTAAAATTCATTAACAACCAAATATTAATTAATTAATAATACATTAATTTACACATTTAACACTATAAAATATCAATAAAACAAATATTAATAAATAAAAATTAATCAATACATTTAAAATAATTAAATTACTTCCCACCCTATTCCCCTATAAACCCACAACCCGCTACGGAACTAAAAGTGCAAAATTCGTATTAAAAATAAATAAATAAATTTAATATAATTAAATTACTTCCCTCCCTATTCCTCTATAAACCCACAACCTGCTACGGAACTAAAAGCACAAAATTAAAAAAAAGATTTTTTTTATAACTACTAAAAATTTAACACATATATTAAAAATACAAACAATTCTTATACACAAAAACATACATCACATGCATATAAAATATACACTAAGGGGCCGATTATGATAACCGGCGGTAAAAAATCCGCCATCCGCCATAGCCTGAAAATACCGCCCGCCAGCAACATTGAAATACCGAACGAGCAATTATGATGACGCAAAGCAACAACCCCCGCTGCGGAAAAAAATAACAGAATACCGCCCGTCCATGTCAGAGTCCAAGACAATCCGTCCGCCACGGAGGCAATACCGCCCGAAAAAGTCAAATACGACCGCGCGGACGGAATACACACCGGCCGTCTAATTATGATCCCCCCGACATGAGGCCGGGAAACCAACACATTTCCCGCCCGCAACGGTGAACTACAGAAATGAATAACTGACAAGGCGGAAGGCCTGGCGGCCACGTCCGTGCACGGAAATCAGTGGCGGCACAAACAAATACACACAACACGGCCAACAAGTCCACACAGTAAACGACGCCAAAATACCCAGACACAGAACCCATCCCAAAGACACATCCCCCTGCCAAAAAAATTAATTAGTATAAATCCCAGGACACCACGCCCAACACACCTGAAAACGATAGACCATCATGACACACCCACATAGGTGAGTACAAAAGCAGCCCCCTCACAGACCACAAACCCTTGCACCACGACAAAGCCAACACCACAGCAGAGAACACGGAGAGCCACAGAGGAAAGCAGTATACCACACGCACACACACATCACATCCATCACCACAACCACCACCACCTAAACACCGGCACCACAAACCCCCTGCACATCACACACCAAACACACCACACCAGCACCACAAAAACTACACTACGCACCATGGCAACACAACGAATGCCCAAGTTCACTGCCACAGAGTTGACGGTCATGGTCGACGAGGTCATCAAGGTGTACCCACAAATCTATGGGAACCAGGTCCAACAGACACCAGTATCCACCAGAAACAGGATGTGGAAAAGGATCGTAGACCAGGTGAATGCAGTTGGGAACGTGCCACGCAACCGGGGGAAATAACCAAGAGGTGGCAGGACATGAAAAGCGTGGTCAGAAAGAAGGAGGCCAAGAACCGTGAGCTGGCTGCCAGGACTGGCAGCGGAACTCCAGCGCCATTCAAGACCTTCAAGGCGTGGGAGGAGAAGGTGCGAGGCATACTACATCCGGAGAGTCTCATCGGAATACCAGGGGGAGTGGAGGCTGGTAAGTACAAACAAATGTATACCAGCACACCGCCATGTACAGACATGCACTAACACAATGCCATAGCTCCGAGGGACGAACACCCCCATGTCCAGTACACAATTCACAAGACATCCCTCACATATGCAACAGACACTCACACACACTCAGCCCATAGGCACCAACAAACAAAACCATGGGGGCATGTGTACAGTCAGCCAGTACCACAACTCCCACCAGGCCCCTCTGTACCCCAGATGTGCCGGAAGGAGCACTCCCCACACCCACACTCATGTTTCAGCCATAGCTGCACTAACCAACAAGTAACAGGTGAGCAGCCTGACCACAAGGCCCATGTATCGGAGGGGGGACTGCAGAAGTACCCCCCCCAGGCCCCCACTCTTACAGCGCAGCAAGATGGAGCACTCCCCACACCCATGTGTCAGCCATTGCAGTGCACACCTACACCCGACAGGTAGATATGTTACCCTACATGGAGGGCTGTCTGTGGAAGGTAAACCATCACCACGACTCACAACACGGCCCCCACACCCACAGACCAGCAAGATGGAGCACCCCTCCCTCTCATAACCATGTGGTAGACATTGCATTTCACCCTCAAAACAAACAATTAGGTAGACCACTGTACAGGGCGGGGTGTCCGTAGGCATGAGGACTGTACTACGACTAACATGTGGGACATGTCACTTAGCAGAAGAACAGGTAGCACTGCTCCCTGTCACAAACATGTGACCAATGTGCACCCGGACAGCAATTACAGAGTCATATCCCACATGAGCCATCTCAAATGCAGTAACACGTAACGAGTCACGTCAGCATGCACAAGTCTAACTGGAGCACTGACCCACATGGCGTGCCCTGTGCCAGTCATCACACACATCAGCAACACCATCCAAGTCTTGTCCATGTAGTCGTGTCTGCTTCTACCCTTGACATGGTACAACATCACCCATGTAAGTCTATCTCGTCCAAATGAAACATAGTGGAACCCCAGTAATGCCACATACACCACTGGACCAATGAACCACACAGCTACAGAATGCACATTCTAAATCTCATCCATCTCATCATCCAGCCCCAGTGTCATGAAAGGTATATCATCTAAACAGTTGCCCCATAGACAGTAGTACAGCAAAGGTTCCTGCCGATGACCAATAATGAGTCTGCTGTGTCTGAAGCGCACGTCACACTGTGAGTAACAACAAACAAAATGTAGTCAACACCCCAAGAGCACTGCTTTGCTGCACATGGGTGAGAGTAGCACGCACACCAAGGAATTGTACCATCTGCAATACGTCGTGTGGCATACAACCATTACCCACTCACCACAATGCTTGCTGTGGAATGTCCATAAATGACAACAGTGAGCAGATATGCTGGCTTAGTCAGACATACACACACCTTCGTCTCTGTAGTGTCGTGTGGCCAAAACACATGTCCCCTTCTGCACCGATATGTCACAGTATGTACCACAGTACCATAGTTCAACACCAATGCGTTCATGGGGCAATACCCCTTTTGCCATCTGCGTTTCCAAGCGTTGCATGTGAACCCCAAAAACATATTTCAACACTAAAGCGTCCATGGGGCTGTACCCCGTTCCCACCAAAGCCACAAAATGCAGGGGTACTGCAACACACACCAATTGGCATTACAAATCCGTCCCATGCCAGATGCTGCCAACACACTATTCCATTGCCTTGATCACGCACACACATTGTAGAGACATACACACGCATCCGGCAAATCAGTGCACAACTGTGCACAAACTGTGCATGTCAGACAACTAACACAAACCTTGCAAGGTGCAACAAAATAACATTTCGTCTCCGCCCCACAGGTGACGATGCTGCGGAAGGAGACACCAGCCATCACAGCCAGTCCACAAGCCCCCCACACGGACTCACGGATGTGGAAAGCCTGGACACCTCTACGGACGAGGACACCCAACCTGGCACATCTGGCGTGGCAGGGCGCAACAGCACCCCAGGACCCCTCCTACCCACCAACCCATCTCACAGGGCTGGTGACCAGTCCCAGGCCCCTGCTGCCACGGTCATTGCGGCCAACACCACCGCCGCAACCACCACCACCACCACCAACACCATCACCACCACCACGGCCTCCCTGACCACTCAGCCACCCCAAGAGGTGGCACAGACCTCAACATCTACCCTGGGAGCCAGGAGGAGGCCCCGGGTGACCAATGTGGAGAGTGGGCAGGTCGGTGGAAGCAGTCCAGGTGGGAGGAGCAGGATCAGGCCAAGGCCAACAGAGCCTGGGAGCCAAGCCCTGCCGCAAATAGCCAGAGTCCTTGGGGCCTATGAAGAGGCCCAGGGACAATGGGCCAGGTCAGCTTCCGACACGAGGGAAGTCCTTGGGGTGTTGAGGTCCATGGACGCCCGTATGGGCCAATTCGGGACCCGTATGGGCCAACTTGTGGACCTCATGGGCCAGTTAGTGGTGGAGGTGAGGGCCCACTCAAGGCCAACCACAACACCTACGCCACCACCTGCTGTGGCGCAGGGACGTGCAACATCCAGTTCCCCTGCGTCCACAGCGAGTGGGCAATCCTCAGCCACCACCAGCAGCCCACAAACACAACCCCCTCCCCTCAAACGTGGAAGGGGCCGTCCGAAGAGGAAACAGATGTCCAGGGAGGACTTCGCACGCTCCAAACGCCAGTGTGTCAGCCAGCCATGGTGGCCACCCCCTGCATTCACTTGGACTACCATCCCACCCCACACTGCCAGTCGAGTGGCAAATGTCTGTTGGACTGCGGACCCAGGACAACATGGGTACACCTTGACCATCACGCGGACAGGACCGTCAACTCATTGTACAGCATGCACCACCTTCTTGATCACCTTTCCCACAATCACATGTCACATTTAAAATAAATACACCTGTATCACATCCTATGTCATCTGCTATGTTTATTATCAATGGTGCACAAACGTCAGCATGTTCAGAAATTCATCTGTAGTGTGTTCTGTCGATAGGCCAGGAGAGGCTGTAGGGACCTAGGGGTGACAAACAGAACAAGAGTCCATTGACTGTGTGTGTCACACACTCATCACACAGTACTTGTCATCAGGCCTAAGCAATGTACACACATCTCACAGAGCAACAGGGCACAATGTCACAGCCACTCTCAGTGGCATACTACTCTGGACATGGACCATTGACACACAGCACTCAGTCAACAATAGGCCGCCCTGACAATGCACACATACACATACACAACTACAGCGCCATCAGCCGTCGTACATGGTCACTCACCGTCAAGTGAAGTAGCGGGCGATGAGCTGCTGACGCTCATTCACTGCTTCCTCCTCTCCACTGTCCTCGTCACTGGACATGGCTTGGCCTGCAGGCGGGGGCCCTGGCTGATCACCATCATCCACTATCAGGGGGATCCGCCTGCGAATAGCGAGGTTGTGCAGCATGCAGCATGCCACAACAATCTGGCACACCTTCTGTGGGGAGTATGCCAGTGCACCCCCGGTGCGGTCCAGGCACCTGAATCTGGACTTCAGGAGTCCAAATGTCCGCTCCACCACACGTCTGGTCCTCTCATGTGCCTCATTGTACCTGACATCAGCTGGTGTATGAGGATTGCGTAGTGGACTCAACAGCCAAGGCCCATTAGGATATGCAGAGTCACCAACAATCCATGCACGGTCTGGTTGCAGATTGGTCATCAGACGTTGGAGGATGCTGTGGCGCATGATGTGCGAGTCATGGGTGGAACCGGGAAACTTCGCACACACGTGTGTGATTATCATGTCCGCCAGGCACACCACTTGCACATTCAGGGAGTGGAAATGTTTCCGGTTACGGAAGATGTGCTCCATGGCCTGTGGTGCAACAAGGCCAACATGGGTGCAATCAATTGCACCAACAACCTGGGGGATGCGTCCGAGTGCATAGAAAGCACCCTTCACCGCAGGCAAATCACGGGCCCTGGGGAATCGGATGTACCGGTTCCTGTACAGCATCATAGCTGACAGGACATCCCGTAGCACCTTGCTGAACATGGGCTGGGACATCCCACCTCCACTGCCCACCGTGTGTTGGAATGAACCGGTAGCGAAGAAATGCAGTGCAGCCATCACCTTGGCCGTGGGGGTGAATGCAGTTGGATACACCCTGCGAGGACGAAGGTGGGGTTCCAACATGGCACATAGGCGATGCAGGGTGGGCCGGTCCAGACGGAACTTCCTTATGACCTCCACATCCTCCATGTCTGACAGCAATTGGTAGGGGCGATGTATGTTTGGTCTCCTCCTAGGACAGATGGAAGTGGACACATGTCAATGCAACACACAACATGGCATTTACACATACACAAAACAAAGATCACTGTCAAAGCAATAGTATCAACGAACAGCTGACAAGTAGGGACAGCACAGCAACATTACTCTTACACAGGTCCCCTTACCAATAGCAAGGACCACTGACACATACCATTGCTATGAGCATGCACATGGGGATTAAGGCCATATTAGCTTGATAGGCATGATGATGGATTCAGACTGCATATGTGGGTAGCGGCAACACCACGGCAATATACCTAGCTGCTGTGCCTGACACCGCTTCCGAGGCTGGGTGAGTATGGCACACACCAACAACACAACGTACACAGGCTGAGCGGTACACCAATCACAGCAGCTTGGACACGCAGAAACAGCCCCAAGGGGGCTATAGCAGTGTGGGAGGGTGACAGGCTTTACCACAGCTTCCAGGGACTGCTGACTGCCACCCCTCAACAACACCTGCTGCTGCTGCCACCTGTCCACCTTAATGTCGACGACTCTGATGATATGTCCAGGTCCACTCACCGGCGAGGAGCTGCAGTTCCTGGATTCCGAGCTCCACGCACACTGCCCAAGGCGAATACCGGCAAAAGTCATGTGTGTGTAAGACAACTACAGTGTGTGTGGGAGTGCATGTGGGGGACACACATGTCGTTCATCCGCAGCACTATGAGACTGAGCCTGTGGGGTTCCAACATGCACCGCTTACCATGCTAACAACAGGTGGAAGGGGCATGTAGGCTCTCTGGTGTTTCCCCATGCATGTCCCTCCCGAGTGGTGGTACATGGCATTTTCATGTCAGACACCCAGTGACGCAGACACTTGGCAATGCATGATTCTGGGCAGCTATTGCTTGTGTGAATGGCTGGCTGGCTCCCTGCTGGCCTTCTCAGTCTCGGCAGACCTGGGCTGCACATTGACCGCCCAATCCTAGTAGGAAACTACACTGACTGTACAGTGGGTTACATGTGTCATTATCTCACAACTCTCAGAAAATGCGCTAACTCAGCCCTGTCGATTGAACACTCCAGGCCTTGTGATAGGGATGTGTGTGAGAGATGGTGGCACTGAATGTGACCTCCATTGCGGGGTGAGCCATTCACAGGGCGAGTACGTTGAGGGCTGCGCAGTGTTGGACACAGTGAGTCCACCCACAAAGATGTGTAGCCTTGTGAGCTATGTGTCGGTCTACCTGACAATGGACAGTAGATGTGGGCAGACTACACATTGCTCAAAGTGCTGGCATCCTGAATAGAATGGGATGGACAGGTACTGTGTACACACTCCCACCAGCATGCATTCACGTGTGGTGTACACATGCTGTTATACCATGTCCCATACCGTCTTGGCTCTGTTACACGTATCTGATCATTTAGGATGGCTCAGCATTATGCCACTGTTATTGGTGGATGTGGGTGATGCTGAGAAGAGGATGTGTGATATTCCAACCCTCATGTGTACCATCCCTGCAGTTGGAAGTCCACCTGCCCAAGGCCTTGTGATGAGCCATTGCATCCAAGTTGATGCTTCTGTGTATGTGTAACCGACAGTGCAGCCAATCCCACGAAGAGGGTGACGTCATCTGCCGGATGTGTGACCATGTTGCGGCGACTAATCGGGGGATGCTCCCTCGTATTGTCAGGTTGGCACGGCGCTGCATTTCACCACTAATGGTCTGCAATTGACAGTCACACAGCCTGTGGCGGATGCACGTTTGTAGGGGCATCAGCTGCAGGCAGGTGTACAGTACTGTGGGATTGTGTCTTTTGCTGCGAGAGGCAGCATGTGTCCACAGCCTACCCATGTTCTGGGTAATGTGATGGTAGTTGTGTGATGCAGTGGGTTTGAGTGTACTCTGTGCTGGGTGCATCTTACATGCATATGCGATTCCTGAGGGTCAAGATGTAATTTGGGCACTCTGCATAGTCAATGCGTTCAGAGTCGTAGGCCTCAGGGACAGCCTGTAGTCAGCTGGAGTGGCACTTCACATGTATGTTTGTGGCACTGTGCATACTCTGATTTCGTACTAAACACATGTGTGCGATGCCTCACCTCATATTCCTGATACTCACACATCCGGCACACTGTGCAACAGTAGTTGTGCTCGTGCGATGGACAGTTGTCAGGCATGGGCTCATAACCATTGTGGACTGTCATGTTGCAGTCAGTGTGTGTGGTGACACATTCTGCTCCATGCAGGTATGTCCTTGGCCTAATATGTAGTGGTCATTCTTAACACCATCAGGAGAGTGGGTGTGTGTCCACAGCGATGAGTGGCTATGGCCGCAGGGTGACAGTCCGGGTGTTGTTCCATGTGCACAACACATGTGTCACTTATTGGCGGGTTCATTACCTGTACGCCAGCCATTACGTGTTGATAGTGGTTGCTGTATACATTTGCACAGGTATCATGCAACATGTGCACTTGGGAATGTTCTGTGCTGGCTCCCTTGCACATGTCTGTGGATTTGATGCCAAATGAGTGAGGCCACCTCGCTCACCCTCATGTGTCATCTACCATGTGTGCTGAGGGACAGGGGACGGTCAACAGTGGTGAGGCATCGGATGGTGCAGCTGCACAGGAGCTGGGTGACACTAATGTGACCGGCGCATTGGAGGGGGCAGACGTGTGCTGGATGACTCACAGGCCCATACGACAATTGCTGCGTCATCTGAGTACAGAGGTCATGTATCCATGTTTGCTAGCACAGGGGACGTGCACTCTAGCTCCTCTGCAGCCACGCGGAGGCCAATGCCCGCCCTCCCAACTACTTCCACTGGTGCAACACGTGTCGGCACAAGGATGACGGATAGAGTGTCTTTCACACCAGGCACAGCTGCCCCTGCGACCCCTGCTGCACTCAGTGCCGGGTCTGTTGAGCATGTGCGGCATCTGTGCGTGGGTCAGACAGCTCTCCTCAATGACTTCATTGCCCATGCCAACACCTTTCCGCATTTGACATAGTTCATGGAGGGCCTACATTAACGCGTGGGTGGGCTACACCAGTATGTCCAATAGTTGTCCCCCAGTCAAGGTGGTCCTTGAACTGGGCCACTGTCAGGCTGACATACCTGACCTTCCCCACCCCCGGAAAGTGGCGCATCTGACAACAGCAGGGCACGAGTCCTGACAGAAGAGGTGGTGGCACGCAGACGTCATGACAGGTAGTGACGTCACGGAAGATGGCTTGCACCATCAGACCCATTGCCTCCCCTCGCTCACCCCACTGATGCGATTGCATCATAGGAGCACGCGCGTGAGCAGCAGCTCCAATCTCTCCCCAGAGAGGCCAAATAGTGTATGTGTGGCTCCATTCGCTCCAGTCACCGAGCTCACGGTAAAATAGGTGGGGGACGCCGTACAGCCGCATGGTACCCCGACTCGTGCCCTGGACAACAGTGACGAAGCATGGCTGTCTCCGGAGTCCGGATACACCACATGCAACACACAGTAGCTGTAGCTGCCCTAGCGGGCCAAGCCGCAAACACCATCCCAGACGACATGTAGACACACCCCGGCGCGCAATGTCATAGCATCCGCTGCCATTGGCAAGGGACCCATGGTGTGTGTTATGGGCCTCATGGTGAAGAGCCTCCGAGCCATCCACCACCAACGGGTGTCATGCAACTCACACACTTCGCTGAAACATTAGGTAGCTTTGCCTGCACACCAGGGCTCGAGTCCGGGTACCATGCGGGTGTACGGCGTCCCACCACTTATTTTACCGTGAGCTCGGTGACTGGAGCGAATGGAGCCACACATTCACTCTTTAGCCTCTCTGGGGTGAGATTGGAGCTGCTGCTCACGCGCGTGCTCCTATGATGCAATCGCATCAGTGGGGTGAGCGAGGGGAGGCAATGGGTCTGATGGTGCAAGCCATCTTCCGTGACGTCACTACCTGTCATGACGTCTGCGTCCCCCCACGTCTTGTTCGGGACTTGTGCCCTGCTGCACACTGAGAATGTATTGCCTGCGAAATGTGACCAGGAGCAGGGTGCCATGACCTCCCACCCACCAAGCTCCACTGCCATCCCATGCCCTGGGTAGCCTGTGCAGGTGGACGATGTAGGGGGTACACCTGAAGGCCAGGGGTGTAAATGTCTCGGCAAGGGCCTGGCTGACGCACAGCAGTATCCAGCATGTCCCCAGAGGGTGGGACAACGTCCACACCTGATGCAGCATAGGTCGTGTGCCCGCCTGTTGTGCACACACTAGTCCACATTCATCCCCAGACAGCTGGTCTTTCCACATACCCAGAACAGTGGTAATCTACCCCGCCGTGTTCGTCCCCACACAGTCTGTATCGACACTGCATGTGTGCACCCACCCGTGCCACAGACCCACCTGTGCCAAGAAGCCCTCCCGCTTCACATGCCACATGTGTGTATTCCACAGTTGTGCTTCTCTCTCAGGGGTGGACATCCAACTGTCCCGTAGCATACAGACTGCACCCAGTCAGACTGGCATCCTGTTTGAATGTTAGGCACCCTCACACAACTACCTGTGCCACAGTGCTGGCTGTGCTGGCTATCGTGACTGCCATGGCAGTGTTGCTGTCCATGGCAGGGTACACTCACACACAATGCATACGTAGCTTATCGTATCAGTACTCTGCACATCGGACTGGCCACTGTCCCTGGTGTTGTACATTGTTGCCGCCTGACTATGTATTCTGTGACTGGATGCTGTTGTTCCTGTAGTGGGTTGTGTCTGTGCAGTTGCTGTTTGCAGTTGTTACTGTGTGTGCATAGTTAAGTGAGGCACATGCCGTGAATGGTACCTCAACAATTGCAATGTCTGGTCTCACATTCCTATGTGTATGATACGTGGCTGGGACTTCACTTCTTTCAGACTCTGCTACTTGTGTGTGTGATGAAGACGTGTGTCTGTAACACGGATTGTCTGCATGTATTTGGTGGTATTTCGGTGTTAATGTGTACGTGTCATGTTTGCGTGCATGCAAAGCACAGGGTGTGTGTCTAGCCACAGGATGACAGGTAGCATGTGCAGAGTGTGCGGGTATGTGTGAGCTTACTTTCTGGCTGGCCAGCAGCGTAGGTGTATGTGTATCTTGTGATGATCATCGAGCCAGGGCACATGGTTTACTTACAATGTGTGCATTTGGGAGGTGTAGGTGTGTGTGGTGTGTGTGGTGTGACTTTGGGGTAGTGTTGTTGTGTGTGTGTGTGTGCGCTCTGGCAATGTCGACTACACACATGTGTTACCCAGGGGCATGGTCAGTGTTTGTATCCTTGTTCGGGTCTGTTTATGTGAGCACATGTGTGTATTGTCTGTTGCACAGTGTGTGGGTGTGTCCTTGCAGTTCAGGATGACACCTACTTGATATGTATTGGCCATTGTGGGTCTGCAGGGTGTGTGAATGTGAAGATTGTTCCTTGTTCAATTGAGCATGTATGTACATTTCGGCGGTTCGTACTCACTGTGCAGCCCTGCCCACCCACACTGATATCGTGTGTGTTTTGGCATGCATTTATGTGGCGTGCAACTGGCGTGGCTCCTATATTTGCTTGTTGAGTGTGATGTCAGTCTGTGAAGGTGATTGTGCACATATGTAGGACTGTGCTTTGTAGTGACCAGGCCGTCAGTGTTGATGTGATGATCTGTTGGGCCACGTCAGACACTGACATGCCAAGGCCCACGACCTGTGATATTGTACTGGGTCCACAGTGGCAGCAACTCATGTGCATTGACATCCAATGTCACTTGACTACATGGTAATCTCACGAGTCCCGTGTACTTCTCACACTCTCATCCTCTCTCATTCGTACTTGTCTACGATCAATAATTCGCCAGAGTCAGATATTAGCTTTAAGGCATGTATTTAAGCTTACTTCCTCTGTGATGCAGGATGTGGACACTACTGGCAGCGTAATGCATGTGGAGGATATACTTAGCATGGTTACACATTCAAAAGGGGGTACAGGTAGATGTGATAAGTCGTTAATTGTGGAAATAAGGCTTCAGAGTTAAGAATGCCCTGCCCTTGCTATGCTACAGTACATTAGCTCATTACTGAGGTGCCCTAGGCTGTGACACAGACAGTATTGGTTTACCCTACCAGACAGCTTGACATCATGAGCACAGTACATCTAAGTCCCATGGTACAGGTTTACGACAATAGTGACTCCGACACACCTGCGTCAGAGGTGACATCAGAGCATGAGCCTACATGCATGCAGCATAGTCTCACATGTTGTTGCGATATGGTGGCTACTGTACATGACTCAATGCCCGGGGACATGTTGTAGGGTGTTGCATTTGTTGTCCATGCAAATGTCCTTGCACGGAAGTTCCGAAGAAGGTGAGATGACAGTTCTCAAGTTATTCAGCAGACAGATAAGCGTGCACTTACAGGAGCATGTGTTCAGGTGCGCGGCATGCATATTGTAGCAATGTGGTTCGTGCAATGTTGGCCATGTGGTCACTGTACACAGGTTCCATTCCTCAGCCTCCCCGTGTTCATGCAGGGACACGGGATATGGTGATGGACAGGGTGCATGTCCCGGTAATGTCAGGTGTCATGACGGTGGTGTTGATGGTAAGGTGTTTGTTTCCGTGTGCATGGTATAGTTGTTGCACAGCTGACTGGCCACTGCGTGCGGACGGCAAGCATGGGTACGGTGTTGCACATGAATGTTCAATTGTGGGTATTGATTTGGGGACCCATGAATTGACAGGTTGTCAGGTATGCGATACCTTCCTGCAGAGCATCCCTCGCATTGGTGGTATTTGTGGTTGACATCCAATGAAGCGGATGGTGGGTTGCAATGTGTTCCTCGTAGGTTGTCCCTTGTAGAATCCTGATGGGACATGTCGGGTGACATTCGATGAAACTGTAATCCAGCATACGTTGCGCGGAGGCACACTGGTTCCATTGCAGTGTGTGTCCTATTGCAGCCACAAACGCCATGCCCCCATACACTGAACAGTTCCTGTCGTGGACGTCCAGGGGTGAGAACAGGTGTACCAGGTCCCCAATTGGACATGCCGGGTTGGAGAGACATAAATCCACAGGCCAGTGGTACGGGCACCTCCGACAGTAGAAAACGGGGATGACGCAGCTGAACATTTCAATGCGGTAAGTTACTCGATAACTTACATTCAGCATAGCCAGATTTGCACAGCCCACTATCTGTATCAAGCTATTGCTGTACAGCTGCATCTGTCTGGCGTAGGTGTATAGTACTGGTGCCCCGTCCATTTTGCTGCAGGGTGCTGTGATGGCGTGCTCCGGCTGCCTGGGCTGTCTGCTGAGTGCAACCTCCGACGGTGCTGGGTGTTCTTGAATGGATGTTAGGCGGCAGGACTTTGTGTATGGCTTGGGAGGCGGACACAGGCCCTCATCCCACATGCTCCTATGAATGGTCAAGGCCAGTGGTGTCTGACTCCTTTCTGATTACTTGCATTTGAGCCACAAGGCGCAGTGGTATAATTGTATTTTGTGGTTTTATCTTTCTTTCATGTTCGGCGTTATCTGCCAGTGGATGGTTGACTCAGCATGGCTATGTTTGGGTTGTGGTTGTTCCAATGGCTCCGTTCTCCTGCAGGATATGTTGCAATGTGATTTGGGTGTGGGAATGGAAGGACATTCACTGCTATCTGCTCTCCCGTGTGTGGGTGGGTCACTTCTTTCCCGCTGTACATTGGGACTTGTGTGTGGGCGTCGTGATTGTGAACACCTGTTCTCAGGCAGCAGGGTTTCTCTGTTTTGGACATTGCATGGCTTGTTATTGCGTGCAGGATGGTATAGATATTGTTTGTTGTGACTGGCGTGCCTTTTGCGGTCAATGTCCATTGTTTGTGCTGTTCTGTCGCAGCTGCCGTGTGCTTCTCCATGCTTTGCACACAGGTGTGTGTCCTCTTTCGACGTCACTTTGCTCCCCTGTTCGGCACACTTGTGTGACTACGTTTTGGCAACTGTGAGTTGTCGGTTGTGGGCATGATTTACGCAGGGGGACCACGTGACATGTGCCTTCAGGGTGGGGCTGGTGTGTGTGGTGTGTTGTTGTGACCCTGCGGTGTATGTGTGCAGCCCATGCGTGGCGCTGTCGTTGGCCTCTGCGTTGTGCGCATGTGCGTCATCGCCGGGGCGCTGCGGTGCCGTGCCGGGAACGTCACCTCCTGGTCCGGGGTATTGGGTGCCCAGGATGTTGCGGGTTGATTATATTTTACAGGTGGGATATGTGTGGGTACAGTGTTGGATGTGTCCTGTCCCCACAGGGGTGTTTAGGGGGCCCATGTACAGTTTTTCCGCCCTTGCATTGTGTGCGGTGTTTGCATGCCCTTGTTGTGTGTCTGCCTACCTGCGTCGTCTTTGCACGTTCACTCCTAGGTGCTGCATCAGGTACAGCATTGGGATGGCCTGAAGAGCAGGATTCATGTCGGAGTAGGCCGGGCTGGTGTTTCTGTGGTCGACAATGTGGTTTCCGCCTCCTGTTCTCGTGCGGTGTCTCTTTGCCGTTGAGGCTGTTTGGTTGTGTCATCGTAATTTGTACGCCGGGCGGTACGTCATTTCGTCGGACGGTGTGCCTCCGTTGGCTGGCGCCGCTACGTAAACGGGTGCACTTTGATGGCGGGCGGCGTCGCAGGCTTGCGGGCGGTATTTGCCTGACTTTTCACATCCTAATTTGGCGGGAGGGCGGGCTGTTGCTGGCGGACGGTAACTAGCGGTTTTTACCTCCGACGGCACGGCGGTAGTGTTTCCGCCCTCCATCGTAATGACCCCCTAAAATACATTACAATAATAAAAAATGATATTTTTAACAACCATATTTTTGCAAACGATATTAAACACTTCGATATTTTTAAAATCGATATTACTTACCTGAATTCGATATTCTTGACCTCGATATTCTTGTTGTCGATATTTCTGACCCACGATATTTCCAACTCGATATTTGTGCACCTCGTCATTTTGTACTCGATATTCTGTCTCTACACCCAGGTGTTCTATTGTTGGGTTAAATTCCCACCTTCAGATGCACGCACACAAGTATTCCATAGTTAAATACCAGGTGAAATACCAGATGAATACTCTCCATACGAGGACATAGAAGTCCTGTTAACTTACCAAGAACATATAAATTGGTTTAAAGCCGCCCTCACCCATACCACAGAAAAAGTGAGACTCGGTCCGCTCAGCAGAGACGGAGCGACTTGGCCGGTCTTAGCTGCTTACACACCGCATCCAGAGATTGATACATTGCCAGCAGGAGACTAACGTCCACTTTAAAAAGAAATAATAAAACTATACAGACAACTTATACAGTTCGTGATGCGAACACTTACAAGTCAACCTACAAGGATCACTCCAGCAGGTCAACTACCAGGGACTACAACAAAAATCAAACGCTGAACGCAATTATGTGAAGAATGCCCACTAAGCGTGAGCAAATGCCATTCTGGATAGCACAGAAAATAGCACAGCTTGAGGCAGTTTTTCCACACACAGGCCCACAACAAAAACACAGAATACTGACAATTTGCTTGCCAATGCGGATAGCTCCCCCAATAGAGGATTGTACCACTTGGGGTACAGTTTTCGGTACCGTTTATACTAGGACTCATGGTACCCTCCTCAATAGCAGTTATACCAGAAATATAGAAACAAATACAGAACGAGTACTGAGCAGAACCTGCCCTGGACTTGGGGATGAAATTGATAGGCAATTTTGCCCAGGTATCCACAATTATGTTAGCTAACAAAAAAGGGGAGGCAGCAGCGGTGGCTATACGCCAACGCCTGAGGGAATGCACTCCTGCACAACAGGAGCGAGAACTACCTAAAATTATCGAAGATACCTATGCTTTACTGGGTAGAGATAACTTGGGAGCTAGACCTGTGAAACCATAATTAACGAGTAATCCTGAAAAGGACAACCAAAAGCAAGCGCCCGATTCTTCTAAAAAGAAATGGGATAATAAACAATCAAAAAATAATCAGAATGCATCAGGATCAAGGGGTGGGTCTCCTCAACAGGAACCCTTTGAAAAATGATATAACCTTAGAAACCGTGGTAACATTAAAAAACCTGACAGGTATCAGAATACTGATACACGTTCCTCTCGTTCCTTTCAGGGCTCATCCAAAAACTCCAAGAGGGAAGGACGGTCAGAACGCAGATCAGAAGAGCGAGCAAAGCCAAGAGACACACATCGCATTTCAGACTACATTATCAAAAAAGAAGATAAGCCCAAAAGCAAACCTCAATTTAAAAAGAAGAAAGTAGCTGGCCTTAAAATAAGAATTGCCCAGGCTACTGAGGACAAAACTACTGAACGGGGAATGGGCTCTGACGATGCTAGACAGCGCAGCAGAAGTAACAATAGCTTGCCAGAACCTGATGGAATTTCTGATGACAGCAGTATTGAATGAACATATCCCGGTGGAAACACCTGATACAAGGGTAAGTGTCCCACATCGTTTATACGAAATTACACTCCAAATGGAGGGGGACATACCCAGAAAAGTGAAAGGTCTCTTTTGGGAGAACCTGACTTTTGGATACAATATCCTTTTGGCTAAAAGAGATTGGCCGCCTGAGTTCATCATAGATTACCCGAAGGGGGAAGAGGTAATCTTACCGGCTTTTTCCGACTTAGGGGGCTTATTAGGATGGCGGCTGGAAAACCTCCCCGACCGCCATGGTAGCGGGAAAAGACCGCCCGCATGGCCCGCGACATAACCGCCGGTCGCATTATGATGGTCCGTGGTCGGTCTGATCGCAGGCTTTAACATTGCGGACGTTGCTGCTGCACGCAGCACCGCCGCGATGTCCAAAGGAGCATGTCCTGCATTTCCCTGCACTGCGTGGCAGGCACTGCACAGTGCCTGCCACCTGGTACAGGGAAATGTAGGGGGGGACCATGGGTACCCCCCCAGTGCACCCACAACCCCCAAAACATTGGGGGCCCGCAACGGGCACCCGGAAGACATTCTCTGCCTGCCTTTCCATGGCGGTCTGACCGCTGAGGAAAGGCTGGCTACCGCCGGCATCATAATCGTGCCTGCGGAGCCAGATCGGCACCGCCACCATTATCCCGGTCCTTCTCCATCCGCAAGGCAGGAGTGCGGATGGCGACCGGCGGAAAAGCGGCAGTGGAAATTTCCCACCGCCGCGGTCACCACCGCCATCCTAATCTGACCGGCGGTTTTCTGGCTTGCGATCACGGGCGGATGTCCACCGCCGGTCCGGCAGTCGCCACTGCTGGACCGGCGGTGGGCATCCGCCCGCCATCCTAATAAGCCCCTTAGTTCTAGAATCTCAAAAACACACATACGCGCAGGAATGGGCGGTAGCGCTGGCTCCTGCATTATACTGCAATCATGTAGGGTGGGATGCTAAGTCACCTCACCATGAAATCCCAGTTAAAACTACTCCTACACCACAGAGGCAGTACCCAATAAAACATGACGCAAGGAAACAAGTCAGGGAGATCTTAGATCAACTTGAATACCAAGGTGTGATTGAGAATTGCACCTTCCCTATGAATAATCCTTTGTTTCCCGTAATGAAACCTGACAATTCATACTGTCTAGTTTTAGACTAAAGGCATTTAAACACATGCACAAAGACATTTGCAGTACAAAATGCACACAGTGCCGCATTAATGAATCACATTGTGCGGAAGAAATACAAAACTTCACTTGATATTTCGAATGGATTCTTCTTCCAAAGTATAGCACCTGAAAGCAGACATTTGACAACATTTTCAGCGCTTGGCTCTCAGCGCCAATTCTGTAGACTGCCCCAAGGTTATAAGAATAGCCCCAGGTTGTTCTCAGCAAGAGTAACAGAGTTACTTCAAAATGAAGACTGCTGAGAGATTGTGTGAGATTGATAGGGTTAACCTAGAAAAAGCTCTGGCTGTAGTCGACAATGGTATGACCACACTGACATCCAGAATTTATTCACTGGTCAACTTTGTGTTGTCTGCAATAGATATAATAGACCAGGATTTGTCTATTCTTCAACATCAGCAATCGCAACTGCGATCCATTCTATTATTGAGCTGGACGCTACCTTCACTGTGTTCTGGTCACGTGCCCTGGCGGTATATCAACAGTACGTCTCTGTTTTCTGCATACAATCTAGCAGAAAGACAGACAACAATGGCACGAAGAGATGCAAAATATACAATGCTGCACATTGAAAAATTGGACCAATTACCTTTTACTGTGGCTGAGTCACCTTGCACGGAATTGTTAAACCATAGCCATAGTACACTGCCAGTCACGACATTTCAGTACTGTCTACAGTATCACCAGGTAGGCAGGTATGAAGCGTTGGGAGAGGGGCACATACACGAATATTGGGAATTACCGTACAGATTTAGATGCAGGAATGGGGACACTGAAGTTTTTCTCAGCGTTCAGACAGTGAGAGTTCTTTAAGTGGCTCTCTAATTTGTCAGGATATTTTGCTTCACGGAGCCTGTAATGCTTCGGTTGCAAACCTATTGTGTCACTAGAAAGGATCCCCAGCTGCCGTGATTCATCCGGTGTTCAAATTACTCATGAATGGGAGTTCTGTGATGTTGAATGGTCACAGTAAGTTCCAGGGTTACTTGTTGTATGCAAGTATTGTTTCCACCAGCCCACACAGTTAGGGAGGCAACGCTATGGCCTTCATTGGATGTTTCCATTATACAGTTTGATTCTCTGAGCAGACTGAAAGCCATGCTGTTACAGAAAGATGTGGCCTTAACCTCGCCTGAGAGACTTTTCATCTCCAGGTTGCAAGGTCTTCGGCTGAGATACAGGCACTAGTCCGAACAAACTTCCCGCTCCAATTCGGAGAAATGGTACATCGTATCTTTAACATGTCTGATACGAGTGGGATTGTGCACCCATTAAAGAGCATAGGTTCTAGACTATTGAGCACCTTTCAGACAATCTTCGGAGTTATTCCATCATTTATACACTCCATATTGGGAAGAGTTTTTGGAGCGCTTCCGCTGGTCCTTACTACTTGTAGTGGGTATCCTTATTTTAATTTTCCTGCTACGCAATGGACGGCCCAGTTTCCAAAGAGATGGAAAAAGCACTCCTTATGCGACGCTGCCTTGAATGCATGGTACTCCATCTGGGTGCACCTTGGCGTCGGGAGCTGAGTGAGCATTGGTTCTTTACGTTCATATCAGTCTGGGTCGACTGCATCTTGCCTGTGCTCCACTGCCTATTCTGCGGATACGGATGCGTGTTGGACATATGTCTGACCCTTCCATGGGTTGCGCCACCGGATGTAGACGTACTACTGGACCGCTTAAAGGCCCACGTATTACAGTGACCTCAGCATATTCCCATGTTGATTACGACATTCTTTGAGCCTCCACAGGATGCTTCAGCTCCTGTCAGAACGGACACCAGCTCTACAACCAGCACACAGGTATCAAGTGTTTCCTCGGCGGCTGCTGTGGGAACAGAAGATGATCACCTTTGCTCCATTGATGTGATACAAGAGGTGTTACAGGGACTGTCATCTGCGAATGCAAGTGACAGTGATGTTGCATCTCCCAAACAGGACACATAAACATTTGGCTGTCTGTGTGAAGGGAACAATTCGGCCTTTTTCAAAAACAAGCCAAATTGGAATTCAAAAACATTGTTTTTGTTTTATTTTTTTCTCCTGCTCTCACTGAGCACTATGGCTTTCGATGTGCTCAGTTGGTCTGACAGTATATTGACTATTTAGCGGACTTATAGAGCTTTTTTATTTTTGCATTGGTTTTAACAAATACTATGTTTTTAGATGCTTTTATACTCGTATTTTAGCAATGTTTTTATGCTTTTTAAACAGGCATATTTTAGCATTTGTTAATATTGTCATCCAGTCGGATGAGGAGTGGGTGTTATGAGCTCCAATGTACCCCAATATAGGCCTAGGTAGCAGCACAACGTTTTACCAACATTTGTCCTACCTTCCCCTACATAACGGTTCTGGCGCTGACCTTTTACCTAGTTATGTGCTGAATAAATGTCATGTGGTTTTCTTTGAAAACAAGCCTAATTTATTATGCATGAGGATTCTTAGTATCATATCTTAATCCCCTGCCAAGGACATGCACAGCAGGATTACCATCTTCTGTATATTAACTCTGTACAAAAGTCACTGCTATAGTCATCCTTGAACGACAGACCCACAGTACCATTACACATCTAGGTAAAACTCCTGAGGGTACCTTTCGGGTATAAAATAACCACATCTTCACTGGGCAACCAAAGGAGAAGCTTCCATGCTGACACGAGACGCTGAAGTCCCTGCACGCAGAAAACTCCAGCACGCAGTGGTCTGACATCCCTTGTGGGGTGTCCAACTTGAGACCAAGACGGGGTCCTTCGTTCTCTCCCATCAGGTAATAGGGTTGGCTCTTTCCTAGGGGAAGCTTGGCTTTACACCCACATACATGCTAGGTACACTTAGGTATGCCTAGATAAGGTTTGCATCTTAGGAGTACGCTTGATTACTGCCACGTATCGATATGCCTACAGATATTTACTGTTTTAGCACCATGGTAGAATTCTATCTTTTATTTACTCTGTCGGTGTTTGTAGTCTTATATATCTGTTTCTGTCTAATGATTGTCGCAGCAAACATGTTTTATACTAGAATGTCGCTGGTTTAATAAATGTTTATTGAAAACGTCCCCATCGTTCATTCTGGGTATCTCTCTGAGACCGAGTGAGCACGAGTGACTGAGAGAAAAGTACGGTACTGTTTCCACGATACCTGAAAAATCATGTTCGATAGTTTTCAGAAACTATTCGCTTCTTGGTCAAGTTAGGGGGCTTATAGGCAGAACTCAGTGCAGGGAGGGGTTCGAGCCTCGGCTCCAGACTAGGTTGCGCCCGTTCTTGGTTTTGCCCCGTTGTCTCTCTGACTGCCTCCTCCTCATTGTGCTTGTATTCTTTTCATTTTACTGTACCACTTGTTGTGCCACTTATTGTGCCTTTTGTACCACTGCCCCATTTATTGTGCCTTGTACCACTGCTGTTATTGTGCCTTTTTCCGCTCTCTCTGCCTGTTTTTCCCACTTCCCCACCCGCCGCTGCTGCCCCCGCGGCCCCTCCCCCCGCCGACTCCAGCTCCCGCCTCCCAGCTGTGCCTCCCTCCCCTATTTAATGCCGGACGCTGCGCGGCTGCGCGCAGCGGGCGCGTCGCTGGCACGCCGAAGGCACGCTAAAGGCAAGCCCTTCTGCGCCCGTCCGAGACCCAACCGCGGCCAGCGCCAGGAACCCTGGATCTACGACCTTCCACCGCTACAACTCCACTGCCCTCCTCGCAATTAACCCCGGAAGAAACAACAACTGCCAGAGATCGATGCCGAACACCACCCACGGCCAGTTCTCCTGCCTACACTGCCGACAATCCTTCACCATCAACAGCCCCCCACGACCGCTGAACCGACGACGGACGCCCGCACCACCGAAGCCCGGACTTGCATACTCTTCAACGTGCGCTCCCTCCACAGACATGCCACGGAGATCTGGGACCTGCTCGACACCCTCTTGCCAGACGTCACCTTCTTCACGGAAACATGGACCAATGCCACCTCCACCCCCGACATCGCCACCGCCATCCCCGACGGATACAAGATCCAAAGAAAGGACCGCCCTCACCGCCCAGGAGGAGGACTCACCATCGCACACAACAGCTCCCTCCGACTCTCCACCTCCAGCACGAGCGACCCCCTCTCCAACACAGAGCACCTCCACTTCCAGATCCGAACCAGCCCCAGAACCACGCTAAGCAGGACCCTCGTCTACAGACCCCCCGGGCCGCGCGCCTCTTCCACCACCACCATTGCCAACCTCATCGCACCCCATGCCATCGCCTCCACGGACTACATTCTCATCGGAGACCTGAACTTCCACCTCGACAACCGCAGCGACCCCGACTCCACCACCCTCCTTGACAACCTCGCCAACCTCGGACTGAAGCAGCTCATCACCACCCTCACCCACAGAGCCGGACACACCCTCGACCCCATCTTCGCAGGAGGGACAAACATCCACTTCAGCCACACCGCGCAGATCCTCTGGACAGACCACCACTGCGTACACTTCACCTTCAACACCACCACTGCACCCAAACCCGCTCCGCGCACGCCACGAAGGAACTGGAGCAAGATCACAGAGGAACACCGCAACACCACCCTCCTCCACGACCCCCCCTCCGCCACGACCGACACCAATTCCGCAACCAAAGAACTACACCGCTGGATCTCCAGATGCGCTGAGAAGCTCGCACCCCTCCGCCACCCTGTCAAACAACGCCCCCTGAAGGCCGCCTGGTTCACCACCGACCTCCAAGAAGCCAGGCACTCCTGCAGACACCTCGAAAAACTCTGGCGGAACAGGAAAACTACCAAAGACCAGAACAACTACAGGAACGCCATGAATGAATACCACCAGCGCATAAGAGCCACCAAGCGGACCTTTATCAAGAACAAAATCCACACCAACGCAAGTAACGCAAAAGAACTCTTCAACATCATACAGCAGTTCACCAAACCCCCCAGCGAAGCCACGGATGTCACACCATCTCAGGACCTCTGCAACAAGCTCAGCTCCTACTTCCACCTGAAAATCAAGGCCCTCTACGACAACTTCTGCGAACAGACTCCTGACACCACCCCCTCTCCACCACCGACAACCAGCCTACCATCACCACCTGGAAACCTGCTACCACCGAAAACACCACCACGACCATGAAGAACACCCACTCAGGAGCCCCCACGGACCCCTGCCCACCGCACATCTACCACAGAGCCGCCGCCGCCATAGCACCCGAACTAGGCCGGACCATCAACGCCTCTCTCGATTCCGGCATCTGCCCCGACGACTGGAAGCGGGCAGAGGTCAAGCCCCTCCTCAAGAAACCCTCGGCCGACCCAACGGACCTGAAAAACTACCGGCCCATCTCTGTCCTACCCTTCGCAGCCAAAGTCACCGAGAGATTCATCAACGTCCAGCTGACCATCTTCATCGAAGAGAACGCCATCCTCGACTCCTCCCGGTCCGGATTTCGCAGCAACCACAGCACCGAGACCGCCCTCCTCGCCGCCACCGATGACATCCGCATGCTACTCGACCAGGGCCACACTGCGGCCCTCATCCTACTAGACCTCTCCGCAGCCTTCGCCACCATCTCACACCACACTCTCGCAGCCAGACTCCACGACGCTGGTATACAAGGAACCGTCTTCGACTGGATCCACTCCTTTCTCTCCGGCAGAACCCAAAGGATCAGACTCCCTTCCTTCCTCTCCGAACCTACAGAGATCAACTGTGGAGTACCCCAAGGATCCTCACTCAGCCCCACACTCTTCAACATCTACATGGCCCCCCTCACTGCCATCGTCAGACAGCATGGGCCCAGCATAGTATCTTACACCAACGACACCCAGCTCATCCTCTCTCTCACGAAGAACCCCGAAGACACCAGACTCAGCTTCCAAGAAGGAATGAAAGACATCGCAGCCTGGATGAGCGACAGCTGCCTAAACCTGAACTCGGAGAAGACAGAGGTCCTCATCCTTGCACACTCCCCCACTGCGTAGGACAGCTCTTGGTGGCCCCCTGCCCTCGGAAACCCACCCACCTGACGGACCACGCCCGGAACCTTGGCATCATTCTAGACTCCTCCCTCACCATGACCCGCCAGATCAACGCCGTTGCCTCCACCTGCTTCAACTCCCTCCGCATCCTCCGCAAGACCTTCAAGTGGATCTCCCCGAATGCAGAAAGACCGTCACCCACGCACTCATAACCAGCAGACTGGACTACGGTAATGCCCTCTACGCCGGAATCAACAAAACCCTGCTACACAAGCTCCAAACCATCCAGAACACCGCAGCCAGACTCGTCCTCGGAACCCCACGACACGAGCACATGACCCAGCACCTACGAGACCTCCACTGGCTCCCCGTCGAGAAGAGGGTAACCTTCAAGCTACTCACCCACGCCTACTAATCCCTCCACAACATCGGACCCAAATACCTCAACGAAAGAGTCTCCTTCCACGTACCCAAAAGGAACCTCCGCTCCGCCGACCTCGCCCTGGCAGAGACCCCATGCATCCGCAGAACCAGAGCAGGCGGAAGAGCCTTCTCCTATGTCGCAGCAAAGACCTGGAACGAGCTCCCAGTCAACATCAGATGCTTCCCCACTCTGCACACCTTCAAGAAGAGCCTCAAGACCTGGCTCTTCGACTGATCCGGAGCTGCACCCCCCGCAGCGCCTTGAGACCCTCACGGGTGAGTAGCGCGCTTTATAAACCCCTGATTGATTGACTGTGAGCTAGCTGCTCTACAGGCTAACATATCCTGTGGGGGTGTCTGGAATCAGTCTGGACACCAATCCCCTAGTTTATGTTGTCTAAACGCGCAGATCCTATGTATTTTTAGGAACTACACAACACTACTCTCACCTTGCTATGGGAATCCACTCACCAGGATCTCCCATTGGGCCTTGCTTCCTCCAAGTGCTCTCCTCTTCCTCACAGGGCACACTGCGCTTGGCAAGCAGGCAGGCACTGGTGCTCCATGCTCCAGGGGCAGGTGGTCTTGTATTTCCCGGGGTGATGTCCCCTCACCCAGAAGGGAGGCTGGCAGGCCTTAGCCTCCAGTCCTGGCCACAGGCAGAAGTCCTGCAGAGCTTCTCTACCTCAACATACAGCCCGACTGGCTGCCTGACAGTTGACAATTTTGGGGGCCTTGAACACCTCTTGTTATAGTGAATTTCCAGACACCATATGTGATTGAGGGTCTGACTCTTTGAAGTTTGTGATGGGGGTCTACTTCCTTTAGAAGTGCCCACTCCTCTGTCCTGTCCTTCCTCCGGAGACCAGTCACAGCAGGAGCAACCCCAAATCTGATAGCCCTACAGCACAGGCCATCAGAGTGATTAGAAGTTCACACCTGGATGTCAGCCACAGTGATATGTGCATCAAAAGGTTACCCCAGGCCTACTATTTATGATTCTCTTATCACCCCCATCTCCTTCCTGAGATGTGCCCAGGCCCTTTTCCAATGACTTCTCCCTGAATCAAAAGAGCGCCCTTTGAAGTGTAATGAAGATCTTGGCTCTCCCTTCTCCAGTGTGTGTCTCACACAGCTCACAGGAATGCAGCAATCCACAATATGTCTGGGGGATTTCCTCTACCGCCTCATTCTTCTCCAGTCAGTCCTGGGCCTCCCAAAATGGAACCCAGAATCCTCCATGTAATGCACCATTCTCAGGCGCACATACACACAGGCAACCACAAGCTCACTGCACAGCACAACATACTAACTTGATGTAGGCCAATGGTGAGTTAAGCACACAGCAGTTTGGCTTTACGTTTGTGAGCCTGTAAGCCCAACTTCAGTGACCCAAGTATAAAGGCCTGTTGCCTGTTCACTTCTGCTGATCACTACACAATATGCTGCCACCACCACGCTTGTGATGCCTTACTCCTGGCAACGGCAGTAACCTTTCATCACTATGAGGGTAGTGCTTTGGGCACCCCTCTCACTTCAAAAAGAACACAAATCCCGGGACAGGCCTTTGTCATGGCGCACATGCATAATCTGTGTTCGCCCATAACAACAAAAATCAGTGCTATGGATCCAGACATCATTGCAGCTGGGGCACTCAGGGCAGGGGTGCATGTCCGTCATCATGAGAGGGACTTTTCCATCCCAGCACATGTAATAGGAAAATGACATAGCTGCTCTATTACAGTTCAAGGAGTGACTCAGCCTTATAAAGGAACTCAGCATTCAGGCTCATTCTACTGTATGGTCACATAACTCCTCAGTGGCTTGCAATACCTTTACAATATATACCAGGAGGTACTTTATTCGATATAAAATGCATAGAATGGGGTATTTTATTCCTTATTATACATAGTCAGCAAACACCTTTCTGATAGCTTTCTTTTAAAGGGGCCATCCAATGAGTGATGTCACAATACATTTCAATACCCCAGCTGACATCATCAGACAAAGCAAAGTTCTAGAATGCCTGTTGTTTGCAATTGGTAGATATTCATAAATGGGTTACGAGAACTGGGTTTGACTCTGCACTGGATAGTTTCAATTGCCCTTTAAATACTTGCTCTCATGCTCCTTCCTGTGAAATACATTACATGGTTGCAGAAGTGTAGAATAAATGTGGATTTATGCTTTCTGGTGAGGAACTCCAAGAATGAAATACTTAAGGACTCTTCCATAAATGTATTTTTATGTCTGATGACAGACGTCGGAGGTAGAGAGGTTGAAAGAGCTGAGCAGCTAACTATCACTATTTGAACAATGTTTGTACTGCTGTTGAGAACAGCCTGCTTTCAAGGTTTGCTGGCTCTGGTGCCAGTCACTGTGATGTCACAACTCATCTGTAACAAATAATTACAGTAGAGTATAGAAGCCTTTTTAGGTCTCGCCTAGCGTTGCAGCGCGCATGCGCTGCTCGCTCTGCGAGGCATATTGTCTTAGAGGAGATTTCTGAAGTGGAGTTGAAGCCCCGCCCATCATTTTCATTGGCTGGCGTCATCGTTTATGGTAAACGCTGGCTTGTCATTGAAAATAAGGCTTCTTTGCTACCGCCCTGTCTCCTTTTTGGACGGCCCATCCGGACTCGATCGTTTACTTGCGGCGATACACGGTCTCCTTCATTAGTCAGTAGGCACTATGTTTTTGCAGTCGCCTTTGGCAAGGGCGGGCCGCGTGTTTATTTTTGCATCGCGCTAAAGTGAAAGCGCAGTGCAAATATAAACAAGCGGCTGACTTTGCGCAATGGCGACAGCTTTTTTTTGTTATTTGCAGCGCGGTCCTCTTTCACTTTAGGGACCGCGCTTGTTTAATGTGGACTTTCGCCGTCCCTTGCCAGTGCTTTTTTTTGGGTTGCAGGTCTGTTGGTGCGTGTGCAGATTTTATTAGCACGACGCCCGCTTCTTGGACGCCAGGCTATACAATGTAGTTAAGTAAACTTTTAAATGCGTTTTACAATGTGACCTTATGGCTCTTCTCACAAATGTTTAGGTATTTCTCTTCAACAGCGTGGCGCCCGCTTCACAGATGCCGGGCTTCATCTTTCAGCATGGGGGTGCTTCAGGAGGCTGCGCCCCTTTATTTATGCACGGCAGGAGAGGAGGTGTAGCAGCTCGGTGCTGCTCAAGAGGGGCTTTGGAATTTGGACACACGTCACATGTTCAGTTACGGTGGAGCTTTCACTGTTGCTTTGACAACAAAATGTTGTTGTCATTAGAGCTACACAACACCTCGCTGGGCCAGCACAATAAGTGCAGAAATGTACTCAACTATAACGGCGGAGACTGGCAGAATACAAATCGCAAGGACTCCGGGCCGCCAGGATTACGTGGAGCATTAAACTCAACGATGCTTAATATGGCCGCTGTGCCTAGATGGTAAAGCGCCCACCAGCACAATCGTGTGTTTTAGGTAGGGGGAGGGATAGGGGCGTGCGGCCATTTTTGTTGAGGTCAACAAGCAAGCTGGATAAAATGCGCAAGTCGGCCTCTCGCTGCATGTTCTGCGCAGCCGATTCCTGGACACTATTGAGTGCTCTGCAGGGTGAGGGGGCTCGCTCCCCAGGCTGTGAGAGCAGGATCTTCCTAGTGCCAGCATGTAACCAGACGCAGCTGCAGGGCTAGGTCCGCTGTCATCCCAGCTCTCCTCCCTTCTTTAACACCCACTTCTCCTCCACCCTCCCTCAGCTTCCTCCCCTCGCCCCCTCTGTCCCACTTTTCCTCTATTCCTGTGCTAACTCAACCCGAAGGTGTTGCAGCGCTTGTGACTGTCCTGCCACACATTTGGAGTGCTACTTGCTCTCTACAAACTCAACCCGAAGGTATTGTAGTGCATTTAACCATCCCGGCACACATTAGGAGCGCTGCAGCTCACTCTCCAGGCTCGTATAGCGCAAACTCAACCCAAAGGTATTACTGTGTCTAACACTCAGCTTAATCGCTCTACAGGCTCTTTTTGCTTCATTTTTATTGACAAGTTTTTCTTCTTTTAACCATGTGCAACAGGCCATTGCATGGTAGTTTCGGGACTATTATAATGTATGCTAGCCTCTCCCGTTGGACAGATATGCTGTTTAACGTAATGCACAGCACCATCACCCAGTCACAAATCTTGGGATCAGGAGGCAAATGTTAGAAAAATGAAATGGGCTAGTGGCAGTCAGCTGCAGGTAAATCAGGACTTGCTGTGCCATTGACACTATCCCAGCTCTTCCGGTATATACGTTGCAGTAACGAGGAATTTCTTATTTTTACTAAAGCATCAAAAGCATCATATCTTTCACCTTTTACAGTGGCGGTGAGCTGCACGTCAAGTACGACTTGCCCTGCTACTAATACTGTATCTCCTTTTATTTTTTTTAAAAAGCCACCATATTTGTAGTGAGCTGCACGTTAAGCACGACTTCCCGTGCCACTGACACTGTCCCAGCCCTTCCAGCATATCTGACGCAGTAATATGGAATTTTTTAATTTTACTAAAAGGCACCATATTACAGCGGCAAAATAGATTGGGGGTTTGGTTTGAAAAAGAAAGGCAGCTTTATAACACAAGCATTTGCAATGCAATAGGTCTCACATTTGTGAGAGTTTAAGCTATTAGAATTGTAAATGACAATGCCTTTTATTTATGTTTTAAAAACAAACACATAAATAAAAGTCATTGTCATTTACAATGCCAATAGCTCAAACTTGCGTAAATGCGAGACCTATTGCATTGCAAATGCTTGTTAGGTTTTGCTACTAGAGAACTGTTATCTGTCTGTAGACGAACGCGTCTTGTGGACCATACCAAAAACGTATAATTGGCTGAGAGATAGCTCATTGCTTCTGATTGGCTGCCTTGATTGTCACTCTCATCTGCTTGCTTCTTGTCGCTTCCCTGGAACACTGCCTCTTTACTATCCCCCTGATTATCTGACTTGAATTCTTCCACTGCTCACATTTAGGGAACTACTTTTTTTAATCTTTTTTATTGAGCACGCCTTCGGAGTGCATGTGTTTTCTTGATCTCTTTCTTGTGATGCTTTCCCATGCCTCAGTTACCTACCCCCCCCATTGCTTTCCCGTCACATGCCCCTCACCAGCTCCTCTATTGTTCCCCCATCCTCAGTAAGGTATAAAAAATTAATTTAATTTGCTTTTTTTTGTGGGCCGGTAGCTGCCATTTCCTACCAGACCACTCATCAGTTCAAAGAGCGCCTTTGCGTGCCTCAGTTGCCCCCTCGTCACTGCCTCTTGCTTCTCCACACCCACCCCAACCCACACCTCCCTCGCTCTTGTCGTCCTTTCGAAACTTTTTATTTCTTTTTTTTGCAGGGCCCAGCAACTGACATTTAGGGCCAGAATTAGCAAAGGGTTTTACCCATTCTGGGGCCGATTCCGATCTCGGTCGGAGGCGCACCCAACACCATTCGGTCGGGAAAAAAGCCATGCGAAAGCCTGTTTCCCGACCGATCCGTACAGCACACCGAACGAGTAAGTACGATGCGCACAACAGCAAAGAATCCGGCCGAGCCGTACTCACCCAAACCAGGTCCTGTTCACCGACCGAGGCGAATCCGGAAACGCTGAATCGAGTCGCACGGAAGGGAAAATGCAGCTCCGTCCGGCCGAACGAGTACGATGCGCTTTCCGTACGCGCCGAACCCGTCGCTACGCACGGCACGTCAAAGCATCCGGGAGAGGCGCACATAAGCTCCGATTCGCGCCACAACACGATCCACGGCTCCGAGACGAACACGCCAGCGACGAACGACACGAACCAACCATGAATCCCTTCGTCCCGATCATACCAATATTCTACATTTACTACCGGAACAGGCACGGACGCGTACGGCGCAGAAGGTAAGCCAGACACCAACCACAAAACACATACAACACGTACACGACACATCACACACACACAGAGGGATGCAGAATATACTTACACCAGCAACAGCAGCACCATAGGGGCGGGATGCCCATCACCAATGCCACATATGCACACAGGGGCCTGAATGCGCACCACCACCCCTACCCAGGGGGGGCTGGATGCCTACCACTACTACTACCACCCTCACCCAGGGGGGCTGGATGCCTACCACCACCCTTAGCCAGGGGGGCAGGATGCCTACCACTACTACCACCCTTACCCAGGGGGGCAGGATGCCTACCACTACTACCACCCTTACCCAGGGGGCAGGATGCCTACCACTACTACCACCCTTAGCCAGGGGGCTGGATGCCTACTACTATTACCACCCTCACCCAGGGGGGCTGGATGCCTACCACCACCCTTAGCCAGGGGGGCAGGATGCCTACCACTACTACCACCCTTACCCAGGGTGGGCAGGATGCCTACCACTACTACCACCCTTACCCAGGGGGGCAGGATGCCTACCACTACTACCACCCTTACCCAGGGGGCAGGATGCCTACCACTACTACCACCCTTAGCCAGGGGGCTGGATGCCTACCACCACTACCACCCTCACCCAGGGGGCAGGATGCCTACCACTATTAACACCCTCACCCAGGGGGCTGGATGCCTACCACTACTACCACCCTCACCCAGGGGGCTGGATGCCTACCACCACCCTTAGCCAGGGGGCTGGATGCCTACCACTACTACCACCCTCACCCAGGGGGGCTGGATGCCTACCACCACCCTTAGCCATGGGGGGCTGGATGCCTACCACTACTACCACCCTCACCCAGGGGGGCTGGATGCCTACCACTACTACCACCCTCACCCAGGGGGGCTGGATGCCTACCACTACTACCACCCTTACCCAGGGGGGCAGGATGCCTACCACTACTACCACCCTTAGCCAGGGGGCTGGATGCCTACCACTACTACCACCCTCACCCAGGGGGGCTGGATGCCTACCACCACCCTTAGCCAGGGGGGCCGGATGCCTACCACTACTACCACCCTCACCCAGGGGGGCTGGATGCCTACCACCACCCTTAGCCAGGGGGCTGGATGCCTACCACTACTACCACCCTCACCCAGGGGGCTGGATGCCTACCACTACTACCACCCTCACCCAGGGGGGCTGGATGCCTACCACCACCCTTAGCCAGGGGGCTGGATGCCTACCACTACTACCACCCTCACCCAGGGGGGCTGGATGCCTACCACTACTACCACCCTCACCCAGGGGGCTGGATGCCTACCACTACTACCACCCTCACCGAGGGGGCTGGATGCCTACCACCACCCTTAGCCAGGGGGCTGGATGCCTACCACTACTACCACCCTCACCCAGGGGGGCTGGATGCCTACCACCACCCTTAGCCAGGGGGCTGGATGCCTACCACTACTACCACCCTCACCCAGGGGGGCTGGATGCCTACCACTACTACCACCCTTACCCAGGGGGCAGGATGCCTACCACTACTACCACCCTTAGCCAGGGGGCTGGATTCCTACCACTACTACCACCCTCACCCAGGGGGCTGGATGCCTACCACTACTACCACCCTTCCCCAGGGGGGCAGGATGCCTACCACTACTACCACCCTTAGCCAGGGGGCTGGATGCCTACCACTACTACCACCCCCACTCATAGGATGGACAATGCATGACACAACCAGCACACCACAACCTAGGGAATGCAAGAAGAAGACATCCCCCAACACCATGACAAGCGTGTGTAGACTGTGTCAAATGCCTACAACACCGAACATGACTTTGAACATACAATGTGACCCCCTAGCACATGTGCCACACATATATGTGTGTGGCACCCACAATGCAAGCAGGCCATGACCATTGTGGTAATGGGGTCCAAACCCCCATCATCACAGTGACCAAAATGTAAGTGTGGGGTCCATAGCTGAAGCACACTTTGAACATTGTGGCAATGGGGTCCAAACCCCCATCATCACAGTGACCAAAAGGTAAGTGTGGGGTCCATAGCTGAAGCACATTTTGAACATTGTGGCAATGGGGTCCAAACCCCATCATCACAGTGACCAAAATGTAAGTGTGGGGTCCATAGCTGAAGCACACTTTGAACAATGTGGCAATGGGGTCCAAACCCCATCATCACAGTGACCAAAAGGTAAGTTTGGGGTCCATAGCTGAAGCACATTTTGAACATTGTGGCAATGGGGTCCAAACCCCCATCATCACAGTGACCAAAATGTAAGTGTGGGGTCCATAGCTGAAGAACATTTCGAACATTGTGGCAATGGGGTCCAAACCCCCATCATCACAGTGACCAAAATGTAAGTGTGGGGTCCATAGCTGAAGCACACTTTGAACATTGTGGCAATGGGGTCCAAACCCCATCATCACAGTGACCAAAAGGTAAGTGTGGGGTCCATAGCTGAAGCACACTTTGAGCATTGTGGCAATGGGTTCCAAACCCCCATCATCACAGTGACCAAAATGTAAGTGTGGGGTCCATAGCTGAAGCACATTTCGAACATTGTGGCAATGGGGTCCAAACCCCATCATCACAGTGACCAAAAGGTAAGTGTTGACAAAGAAAGAGGTGCAACTGCCAAACTGCATGGATGATTCCTGGTCACAGAACAACAAACACATCAGTGGCAAAGTAGTGTATGTGTCCCATTGCAACATAAATTGGGGGAGCCAAATCCTGCAGTGCAAATAAGACATACCTTTGGCCATGTGCAGACAAACAACACCCATGGGGGCTGACACCGTCAACAATCATCAATGACACAATGACAGAAGTGACCATCAGAATGCAGACCCACATATTTGCACCAATGGGCACACACATGCAGATACCCTGTGGAGACTGCAGATGTGAGGTGAACAGATACCATACCATGGCAGCAATGGGACACACAAACCATGATCATTGTGCTGACCGATGACCTAGGAGTCCCAGGGACAGCAGGGGAAACCCACCAAACTACATACAGCCAATGGCACACCCAAGATATGCCAATGCAGTGGTGCAGATGCACAAACACAAACAGGCAGACCCACACTGCACATCATACACAACAGGTGAGGGGGGTGCCAGTGTCCCCAGGCAACCACACAACACATGAGGAGACCTGAATACCAATCATACAGATGTGCATACAGTGCCACACAAAGGTAACTCATGGATCCAAATCCCCTATGTGGGCAAGCAGGCATTGTCAGATGAGAGGGAGCACAAATCACACATGTCACACAGGCACGTAGGGACAGCAACTGACACAGCAAGACAAAGACACACCACAGCACCACCCCCAGGGCCCCCACAATGTGGTGACCCTGGGCTGCATTACAATCCCACTGTGATGACAAAGCTAAATGTGGTTCACACTGTGAACCACAGTCATCTGTCCTGAGCAACTAACTACCATCACACCTACACAAGCACAAATCAAACAGCATGGCCAGTAAGCCAAGGCCAACATGGAGGCAGGGGCCTAGCCGGGCAACAACTCTCATCTGCACACACTCAACACCACACCCCTCGACCTCCAACAATGTGCAGCAGTGAAGCACACATGCACTGGTGACATTGCACATGCACCCATGACTATTCCAGGGTGGTGGGTGGGAACCAAGGTGCAGAAACACATCACACATGGACACTCAACAAGACTCCTGAATGTCTGACACACTGCACACTACGCTGTACATGGACATGACGGCAATACCACACCAACCAATGGGATCCCAGCCACAGTCACACACCAATGAAGAAGCCAAGGTCACCCACAAAGAACACACATAGACAACAACCAACATTGCAGCCCGGACCCTGAGGAGTGCCAGCAGTCACACACACAACGTGTCACAATCACTGAAAGATAACACAAACTGGAAATCACATGACAGGGGCAAACAACAAGTGCCAAGGGGAAACCTGACTGTGACCCATCTGCGTCTGCACACAAACTCAGCCCTGACAGCAAACACACCTATGGGTGACACCCTGATGACCAGTAATGTGCCATGCACCCACATCACAGAGAACCCAGGGAGAAGACTTTGGGGGAACATAGCTCAACTCAGCTAGCATCACAAACAGGTACAACACTAGGGATCACAGCATGCACAGCTAAACGGAAGTGAACACACAGACATGCACATACAACACACACCTTGGGCGCAGGCAATGTCACAGGAGTACACACTGCCATGAGGGGACTCCACTCCTGTGTGAGGAAAGCTGTGCCATATGGTGCCTCAGTAGGGCCCCATCATGTCAGCTGAGCACTTGGTCACACAATCAACAATTAGCACCAAATGAGGGCTCCCGTCACATCAGCCTGGTCATGGAAGTGCCAACAGAATCATCAGCACAGATCCAACACACTTGTATAGCAATGTTGCACTGACAACACAGATGAGTCCTTCCCCATTGATGCCCAAACCTGCATGTCCACTGGAGATGGCCACACGGTCAGGGAAGTAGACGAATTGAACAATGGCAGGCACAACAGATGTGCAGGGGTGGAAGCCACAGATGTGAAATAGCCAATCTAAGTAGGAAATCCCATTGCCAAATACTGAACACATGACACCCTCAGATGCTGCTATGGATGACATGGATACACCACAGGATAGGACACATTCCCCTGGACCACATGGGTTCCTGCACAGTAACACTTCATTATCATGAGACCAAATATCACCATCACTGCAGCAAGGGCATGGTTAGCATCATCAACATCATGTACATCAGAAGCAAAAGCACTAGAGAACAGAAAGTTGCTTTATTCAGCATATGTGGCATTAAAAGTAGAAGTCCGGTAGAACATAAACAAAGGCCAATGGCCAGTCCATCAACAAAGTCACAAGTGGGTGACAGTGGCAGATGCCACCCTACACATGCCTGCACAAAACCAGGGACAATCCACTATGAGGGGCAACCGGGGGGTAGGCCAGGCACCGCAGGGACAGGATCAGGGCTCACCAGGAGGAAGCAGGGAAGGGGTGGTGGGTGCTGGAGAGCCACTGACAACTGCAGTAGAGGTGTCTGACATGGTGTGTGCCGGCACAACTGGGGGGCATGGCTCAGATGTTGTGGGTGCCGGCACGACTGCAGTGGACCCTGCAGATGGAGTGGACAGGTCCGCCACTGCAGTGCCCAAGTCAGACAGGGTGGTAGTGGACTCCACTGCAGTGCCTACCACCAGGGGAGGAGAATGGGGAACAGGCAAGGTGGGCTGGACAGAGGGGGAGGACACCCTCACCACATCAGTGGCACAGACAAGCGCAGCGGGGGGTGTGGTGCCGGGAGAGCAAGTGGCAGGGGGAGAAGGCCGGAGCCTCTTGGGGATGGTATATCTGTGGGTGGGGGAACCTGGGGCAGGGTGTGGTGGGGGTACCTGTGGAGTGGGGGCCTGAGGGATGGAGGAAGGAGACCTGGTGCTTGAGCTGCAGGGCGGCGGCGGGGTCTTGCTCTTACCACTCATGGGGGGACTTGCGGGTGGGGGCCTCAGTCTGTCTGCGCCTGGGGGAGGGTGTCCGGGGGCGAGGGGCACTCTGCTCCGTGTGGGGGCTTCCTCTTCACCCTGGATGCTGGAGCAGCTGGATCGGAGGGAAGAGGCCGAGGTCACTGAGGAAGAGGTGCTGGGTCTTTGGGGTTGCAGGTGAGGCAAGGGAGGGTGCTTTGGAGGGAGAGGCAACTGAGGACTGCGCAGTGCCCGTGGATGCGTGTGTGTGTACCAGGGCCCCATCCCCTGTGAGTCTGGTTTCAGTCCCCTGACTGTGCGTGCGTGTGCGTTTTGTTTGTGGCGTGTGTGTCTGTGTGCTGGACGTGTGTGTGCTGGTGTGTGCCTGTGCCGGTGTGTGTGTGCTTGGGACGGGTAAGGTGCTGGGGAGTGTGGATGGAGCAGAGGCAGGAGGGGTGAGGGACTGTCTGAGGAGGGACACTGCTGCCGTCAGGGAGGAGTCCATGGACCTATTGCCCCTCTGTAGGTCAGACATGCCCGATGAGATGCCCTCCATGAACGACACCAGCTGAGTCAACAGTGCGGTGTGCGCATGGAGGACACTCAGCATGGCTGTCTGCCCTACATGGAGCTGGCGAAGGAGGTACACAGACTCCTCACTCAGGGCAGCAGGGGACACAGGGGCAGGGGTGCGGTGCCTGGCCCAAAGGAGACACGCTCCCGAACATGGGAGCCTCCACGGACCTGGGGAATGGGAGCCGATGGGAGAGCGGTGGTGGTGCTGGTGGTGGCGGGGACAGCAACACTAGCTGGGGTGTGGTGGCTGCTGACACCCGCCTCCACAAGGGAGTCATCCTCCGAGTTGCTCTGGTCCTCAGCTGAGGTGGATGGTGCTGAGGACTCCTCGGTGTGGCTCCCTCGCCCTCCATGCCACTGGGTCCCTCCGACCACTCCTCGGCTGCTGACCCAGTCTGGCTCTCTGGCTCCTCCTGGTCCGTGGAGCTGTCCCCTTCCGTGGCCGTGGATGTATCTGCAAACAATGGGGAAACAGACAGACATCAGTCACCTGCACCAAACGCACACACCACTGTGAGCACAGCACATTACAGAGCAAGCCCTGGCATCATTAGTTGTACATTGCTAAAAGTGCCCTAACTGAACAGGAGAAGCCAATTGTCAGTCTGATGCCAAGCATGGCACTCACATCCCACATGGCCTTGCACCCATCTGTCTGGTGTCTGTTGGATTGCAACACCCCAGTGTGGACACATGCACCAAGTACACAGTAGTTGGACAGTGCAGAGGACACGGTGTGGCATGTGGGCATGCACACATCACAGCTCTTGCCACTGAGTCAGTACAGGTTTCCGGATGAAAGGGATGCCCAGAGTCAAATAGGAAATGCATGTGATGCATACCAGCGACAGACACCATGATGCACCCATGTCCTGATAGCCATCGCCACAATGGTGTGCATGTAGCACATGTCACTCCCCTGCAGGACCACCAATAAGTTGACACATGCCATGGCAGAGGCATGACTGCTAAGTCATACATCACTGTCTCAGTGATGTATGACTTGGCAGCCAGACAACAACACTATGCACTGTGTCACAATAGTAGGTCATGGGGAATACAAGTCCTGGAGCTGCACAAGTGCACATGTACATCCCCCACACAACACATCATCTTAACCCTCATCTGTCCAGGTCATACCTATTGGACATATGGGAGACCTGTGACACTACCCTCTGAACCTGAGCCCCTCACAATTTGCTGTGAATGGGGAACAGCTGCCTGAACTTCACATTCGCATACCCCAGTCTGCACGGGCAGCTGATCAAACACCTATGTGACACACAAGTATCGTCTCCTATGGTCACATCTCCAGGGGCATGCTGAGCCCCTACCAAGAAACACCCCAGCAGTCCTGGCAACTAATCCACAGCACACTGACACAGAGGCAGACACCTGAGGGGTCAAATCACTGTGCACAATGTGTCAGCTGATACACGGGAGTGGGAGTACAGAGTGCATTGCATGGCCTGGAGTAGGCATGACTGTCCTGCTCCACATGAATGAGGGATGTGCCCTGGACAGTGGATAGCTGGCTATGTATGTGTGACACACGTAATCTGCACACTCCTGGGGCCCAAACATTGTTCCCACCCGCTGCATGGGCGTGTGCCACATACCCCAGGCACATGTGGTGGCTCAGCTCAGCAAGTGGAACGCATATCAAAGCAACACGCAGATCACATGTCCGAACACAGGCGTTGTGTGAACAATGGACCCACCCATGATGCCCACAACAGAGTTAGGGAAACAGATGCTGTCCCCCACCTTTAGTGAAGCAAACTGCAAGGACACAGTCCCAAGTGACACAATTCCCTGAATGTAAGGGCCACACCAGGGTATCAGATGAGCAGTGGGCAGTGCACACTAGAGGGACATGGCTCCTGGACAACATGACTGCTGCACTGTGGCAGTTGAACCAGGCCAGAGGAGGGCACAAAGCATGTAATACAGAGTTCACAGTGCAGTCTTTGACTCACCCCTCCTTGCTGCTGTCTGGCCTTCAGCTGCCCATCCAGGTCTGGAAACACCACCGCCAGGATCTGGAGCATGTGGGGGTCAGGGTCCGTGTTCCGCCCCTCCTGCGAGGAGGCGACAGCTTCAGCTGGACCCCTGCAATCCTCCGGGTCCAGCCCTGAAGGTCCTGCCACCTCTTCTGGCAGTTGCGGATCCGGCGCTTGTAGACCTCCACGGACCGGACGGCCCGGACGATGTCCTTCCAGATCTCCTGCTTCCGATGGGCATTAACCTGTCAGGATGACAAAGTGAAAAGGCCATTACTACACATGCAACATATCCGTGCATGACACAGTTGTATATACATGTCTCAATCACAGGGGCACATGATGTACACAGGCAGTGCAAAGCTGCCCATGGACAGTTTGCCAGACGTCACTACATGGTATCATTGCATGGGAAGTAAAACCTTGTTCAAATGCACTGTCACTGCACCATACCTGTCCAGTGCATGTCACTACACACTATGGGGGGTGACAACTACTCAGTGAGCCTGCTAGCCAGTGGCGTGCAGACTTTCAGCCTTGCTAGTCAGACAAAATGCACATTCAGAAAGGCAGTGCACAGAACACTCACCTGCTCCCCTGGTGTCCCATACAGCTTGCTGTACTGTGGAAGTAGGCTGTCCAGCAGGGCCTGGTTCTCTTCAAGGCTGAAGGCTGGGGCTCTCTCCACAGTACGTGCCATTGCAGGGTCCAGAGGGGCAGAGACAGCAGCAGTGCAGTGGCAGATGTCGTCCTGGAGCATGTAGTGCAGGCAAGTGAGCTCTCAGGGGAACAGCCAGCAATATATATGTGCTGGAGAGGCAGATACTGTCCCTAGTGTCCAACGTGATAGGTCCAAGTCGTTTGCATCTTCTGAATCTGGCCAATCCATGGAATAGCAGCACCAAAACACGCCCACAGCATCCTTCAAATCTTCAACTTCATGACATACATGATTTTGCAACATTGTTGTGGGTGACCAACTGATTTTCCACCAACCGACTCGTTCGAAATTCGAAAACGCGCCGTTGGCAGGCAAGCCCATTGTCAATGGGTGCGCACCGATCGGTCCATTGCGGTACAACGCGTACAGGGTACAACGCGTACCCGCACACATTGAATGCAATGGGCCGGCCGGGGCACCGATCGGTCCATTGCAGTACAACGCGTACAGGGGTACAACGCATACCCGCACACATTGAATGCAATGGGCGGCGGGGGCACCGATCGGTCCATTGCAGTACAACGCGTACAGGGGTACAACGCGTACCCGCACACATTGAATGCAATGGGCCGGCCGGGGCACCGATCGGTCCATTGCAGTTCAACGCGTACAGGGGTACAACGCGTACCGCACACATTGAATGCAATGGGCCGGCCGGGGCACCGATCGGTCCATTACAGTACAACACGTACAGGGGTACAACGCGTACCCGCACACATTGAATGCAATGGGCCGGCCGGGGGCACCGATCGGTCCATTGCAGTACAACGCGTACAGGGGTACAACGCTGCACCCGCACACATTGAATGCAATGGGCCGGCCGGGGCACCGATCGGTCCATTGCAGTACAACGCGTACAGGGGTACAACGCGTACCCGCACACATTGAATGCAATGGGCCGGCCGGGGCACCGATCGGTCCATTGCAGTTCAACGCGTACAGGGGTACAACGCGTACCGCACACATTGAATGCAATGGGCCGGCCGGGGCACCGATCGGTCCATTGCAGTACAACGCATCACTGTACATGTGACTGGCATATGTCAGCATGCCTGTCTCAGATGGACATATGCCAGCCACAGATAGCTCCCAGGGAGTGAGGGGCACACCTACATCACGACAGCCTGTCCAAACTTTATCATAAGGCATGTAAGGCTGCATTTCCTATTGTGTGTATGTTGGTGTACATGTTGTCCTGTGGGTGTCACCTGTGGGCAGCCACCCCCAGGCTGTGCACGTGTTCATGGGGACAGGATCCTGGGTGTTACGTGTACATGACCACTGTGATGTGCAACTGTTCATATCTGTGTATGTGCCATGGTCACATTTCACGGTGGTGTATGTGTATGTCATGTCACATACCCCGTGAGTCCCATGTGGGATGGTATGTTTGAGCCAGGGTGTCCCAGTGGCACAATAGTGATGGTCCTCCACAGTCTTTGTGCATGTAGTGTTTACAATGTCTCTGATTTCATGTGCACAATGGGAGACAGTCTCCACATCCAGGTTGTGTGTGCATGGACTTTGATGTTGTGCGTGTGTGTGTCACAGACGTCCATGTCTGTCCTGCCGTGGCAAGTGGGGCCACTACCTGTGGGGGTCATGGTTGTTTTGCTGTGGTGTATACATGATACTCCATGTAATGCCAGTGTCCATGTGGCAATACAGGCTCCCTGGGAATGTACCTGTCGTTGAGCTGTGGTGCCTGGGGCACATCTGTCCTCACATGTCACTGTGGGGGGTATTGTGACACGGCAGCAGGAGATGGGAACTGTGACACGGCCTCATGATATCCAATGGGCCAACCTGGGACTAATTGATGCCACCTGTTGGACCGTGTTGACAGATGTTGGCCATGTATGTACCATACATGTCCTTCCGGAACTGCACACTTCATGTAGTTGTGCCTCATAATGATGTATGTTGGGATATTGAGTGTGATACAAAAGGGGATGATGGACGGAACGTTTGAGCCAATCAAACACTCACCCCCAGTCAACTGATCTGGGTTTAATCCATCATCATTCTTTAGCTCACTCCACCACCCCAGTTCAGACATGGCCATATGCAAATCAGTCTGACCCTGTGCCTCATGGGAACAGTCCAGCCCGAACTGCCAAGCCATGTCTTCCCTGGACCGGAAACAAGCATCCTGGGACCGGTTTCTGGCTATTCAGCCGTCATCAGCCAGGCTAGCTTGAATCCAGTGGCAAAGTGAGCTCAATTTGCCACTGGATTCAAGATAGCCTGGCTGATGACGGCTGTAAGCCAGAAACCGGTCCCAGGTTGCTTGTTTCCGGTCCAGGGAAGACATGGCTTGGCAGATCGGGCTGGACTGTTACCATGAGGCACAGGGTCAGACTGATTTGCATATGGCCATGTCTGAACTGGGGTGGCGGAGTGAGCTAAAGAATGATGATGGATTAAACCCAGATCAGTTGACTGGGGGTGAGTGCTTGCAATGTTCAACACTCCGTCCATCATCCCCTTTGGTTTTGCTATGTTCGCCCTACGTTGGCAGGGTATGCCCAGACGTGGGTACCTTGCTCACTTTGCCACTGGATTCAAGATAGCCTGGCTGATGACGGCTGTAAGCCAGAAACCAGTCCCAGGATGCTTGTTTCCGGTCCAGGGAAGACATGGCTTGGCAGATCGGGCTGGACTGTTACCATGAGGCACAGGGTCAGACTGATTTGCATATGGCCATGTCTGAACTGGGGTGGCGGAGTGAGCTAAAGAATGATGATGGATTAAACCCAGATCAGTTGACTGGGGGTGAGTGCTTGCAATGTTCAACACTCCGTCCATCATCCCCTTTGGTTTTGGGATATTGAGTGTGTTCAATGCCGCATATGTGGGGTGACTGACAATCTTGCTTACTTCTCCTCTGCACTGCAGGGCTCCTGCTGTCCATCGACCATTCCCGGACCTGGCAACGATGGTGGAACGGGACAGCATCCGACGGTACCGCTTCACCAGGCAGCTGATTGAGGATTTGGCAGTGCAGTTGTCCCCACATTTGCAGCCTGGCCGGCCGTATCCTACAGCGCTGACCCCCAAGGTGAAGGTGATGGCAGCCCTACACTTCTTTGCCACCGGTACCTTCCAACATACTGTGGCGACTGCTGGTGGGATGTCACAGACCATGTTGAGCCGTGTGCTCCGCGATGTTTTGGCGGCAATGTTGCTATTCCTGAACCGGTACATCTATTTCCCTAGATCTGCGACGACTCACTGACGTGAAGAGTGACTTTTATGCCCTGGGGAGGATGCCGCATGTCATTGGCTCCATTGATGGGAAACATGTGGCTTTGGTACCACCACAGGCCCAGGAGCAGGCCTACAGGAACCGCAAGCACTACCACTCGGTCAATGCACTGGTGGTGTGTCTTGCAGACATGACCATCACACACGTGTGTGCCCGTTTCCCTGGTTCAGCACACGATGCCTTTGTGATGAGGAGTAGTCGCATCCCCAGGATGATGGCACAGATGCAGAACCAGCGTGCCTGGCTTGTCGGTGTGTACTGACTTTGTGCCATTGTGTGTGATCTGATCTGTAGTATTCCGCCCACTTTTCCAAGTCAGCTAATGTGCAATTGTCTGTCCGTAGGTGACTCGGGATACCCCAACATGCCGTGGTTGCTGACACCCCTCAGGAACCCTGTGACACCAGCCCAGATGCGCTACAATGAGGCACATGGTCGGACCAGGAGAGTGATTGAGCGGACATTTGGTCTCCTGAAGAGCCGCTTCCGCTGCCTGGACAAGACCGGAGGGTCCCTCCCATATGCCCCTGCGAAAGTGTGCAAGATTATCATCGTCTGCTGCATGCTCCACAACCTGGCAGTGCGGAAGGAGTTGCCTCTCATCCAGGATGACAATGACCAACATCCGCCACCTGTGGAGGATCCTGGCCTGGACCACGATGCCAGTGACGATGATGATGATGATGATGATGGTGATGTCCGCACACAGCTCATCACCAACTTCTTTAGCTGAATGTGAGTATCCTGAGGTGTCATGTCAATGATGTGAGTTGGCATGATGTGTAGGTGGTGCTCTGGTGCTGTTGGAGTGTGTCCATGGGCTACTTGACTGGATGTGTGTTGCGATGTGTGCTTACAGGTGGGCTGTACTCCCCAACAGTATTGACATGCTAACTTGGTTCTGGGTGGGTATCTTGTAACATGTATTGTGCATGAGTTTTGCTGTTCTGTCCTGTACTCCATTGCTTTTGACTGTGTGTCATTTCTGTCCTTCACAGGGTACTTTCAGATTCGTTTGGTCAACTGTATCCACCGACGACGTGATTGCACTTCCAGGCTGGTAGCTGTTGTGTCCCTACAGGTGATGTGCGCCACACCCATGGACTTCCTTCCGTCTACAGTTGTTGACTGTGTGCCCGCTGCCAGGTGGGATTACCTTGCATCTGTAGTGGTTACGACATGTTGCAACTGTGTAATAAACCTGTGCTTCACTTTGTGATGTGCGTTGTCTGTGGTCACACATTTGAGTGCCATTTGCTTACTGCACCTGTGGGCTACTTGACTACAACTGGGAATGGGTGTGGTGTCTGTGCATTGCACCATCTTCCCTGGCAACATCAGTGTAGGCAATGAGTCGGATGGCCTAGGTGTGTATGTGTTGTGTAGCCCTGGTGGTGTGTCTCCCTCATATGTGTCACGTTGCCTTTACTCACATGCCTGTGTTGTCCTTGCTGTTGCAGTTCGCATACACAGTGTAATTTTGCAGTTCATCATCCCCATAACAGCACCCACGTTGGAATCACGACAGAGGCAAGTATGGTGTATTAGTGTGTTTATTGTGATACATTTGTCTTAATAGTGCATAGGATGGGTAGTGCTGTACATAAATCTTGCAATCCGAAGTTCCTAGGTGAATTGAAAGTCCTGGTAGACAGGATCCCCAGTATCGGGGCCACAGTTGTCTGACACATTGGTCCAACTTGTACTCCCCATGCAATGTGTGGGAGTAGTGTTGCCGTCAACAGGGTGAACAGTCTGTGCACAAAGGCGAACATCCAGAACAGGTTCAGGCTTCCTGGGAGTTGCGCTTGGCCATCGGCCTCTCACTTTCCCCTCCTCGGACGACCCCTCTTCTTGGGGGGCCCCTCAAGTACAGGCTGCTGCGGTGCAGGGGACTCTCCGCCAGAGTCATCCTCCCTCCCTGTGGCAGTTACAGTTTGTTCGGCACCAGATGTTGTTGGCACACAGGGAGGTGTGGACTGGTTGCTGTTCATCTGGCGGAGGCATTGTAAAATGTCCCTGTGCACCGCCGTCATCTCATGCAGTGCATCCCACTTGGACTCCACGCGGGACATGTGTGAGTCCACGCGGGACATGTGTGACTCCACGTGGGACATGTGGGAGTCCAAGCGGGCATGATGGGCAGCCTGCTTCTGTTTCATGTCTCTGAGGAGCCCCACTACCTGGCTGAGGTCTCCGGTGCTGGACTGGTACGCATCAGCTATGCGTACCAGTTGTGGGTCATCATGCACACCAGCAACGTCTGCAAGCAGCGACCTCTGTCTCCCACCCCTCCCACCACCCCTGCTGACATGTGCAGTGTGTGCAGTGGCACGCACAGATAACCCTGGTCCACCTTGGGGTTGGTGGTGGTGGTGGTGTCCATGGCCCCAGGTTGGTCCAGGGTCCCTGTGCTGGTGTTGCTCCTTGTTCTGTCCATGTCGGCAGGGATGGTATTTGTGGTGACAGTCGTTGGAGGGGTGGGTGCAGGGGGTGCAGCTGGTGGTCCTGCTGGTGCTGCAGCTGGTGGTCCTGCTGGTGCTGCATGTTGACTTGCACCGGATGTGCCAGGTTGGTCTTCATCGTCCGAGGAGGACAGAGGCTGTACGACGCCAGTGAGCTCCGCATCCTCTTGAGCCTGGGACTGGGACTCCTCAGCGTCTGCTGCTGTGTCCCCATCATCACCTGTTTTTGGGAGACACAAACAATGTATGTTATGTTTCTGCAGGCATCAATGGTTGACACACATGACAGTTGTGACTGTGCCTCTGGGTGCGGGCCTGTACATTGCATTGTCCTAAGTCGTCACAGTCAGGGGTTGATATTGGTGTGGCACATTGTCCTGCATTATTTGGGCATTTCTATGTATTTTTTGGGGTGTGAACATGGTCTGCATTGGTTGTGTTTGGTTGACAGCCGGCCCTCCTTCCCACCCACCCAGCCAGTCAGTTATCCCACCATGGAACGTGCTTGCGTTGCAGGGAGTGGACGTTGTCTCTCAGGATGTCAGTCAGTGGTGTCCTGCTGTTTGTTGGTGCACAGTTGGCAGCAGGGCCTTGTGCTCCCACAGCAGTAGCCAGTGTCAGCCATCTTGTGAGTCCTTCTCCACTCCCTGTGATGTGAGCATGGTTCAGGGTGGTGTTGATGGGACAGTTGTGGGGGTGAGCTATGTCTGTGACTATGACTCCCATCATGCTATTGCCTCCACCCCACTTCCCAGCATTCCCATACTTACTTGCTTTTGTGGGGAGTTCAGTGTGTGTGGGTGTGAGAGCAATGGCAAGATGGCTGACAGTGGGGTCCTGCTGTTGGTTGGTGTGCAGTACCCAGCATGCCCTTGTGCTCCCCACGACACAGCAACAGTGTCAGACATCTTTGATGGCCCTTTCCACTCTCTGTGGGATGTGCATGCGTGAGTGTGAGCTTGCTGGGCCATGTGGTGGGGGATGTAGAGCTGTGACTACGACTCCCATCATGCTATTGCCTCCATCCCCCTTCCCAGCATGCCCATGCTTCCTTCCTTTTGACTCTGCTTCCTGTGGGGTGGGCTGGCTGTGCTGACAGGATGGCTGGGAGTGTTGTCCTGGCAGTTGTTTGGCTAAAAGTCCCAAGAGTGGCCCTGTGCTTCACACAACATAACCCAGGGTGGTGGTTCTTTGTGGGATCTTGTGTTAGGATGGGGGCATTGCATTCTACCAGGTGGGTTCTGTGGAGTTTGTGTTGGGGTGTGTGTGAGGGGAGGTGCTTGTGACTATGGTCAGTGCTGCAAGTCCTCCTTCCCACCCAGCTAGCCAGATATCCCACCATGGAACGTGCTTGCATTGCAGGGAGTGGAAGTTGTCTCTCAGGATGTCAGTCAGTGGTGTCCTGCTGTTTGTTGGTGCACAGTTGGCAGCAGGGCCTTGTGCTCCCCACAGCAGTTGCCAGTGTCAGCCATCTTGTGAGTCCTTCTCCACTCCCTGTGATGTGAGCATGGTTCAGGGTGGTGTTGATGGGACAGTTGTGGGGGTGAGCTATGTCTGTGACTACGACTCCCATCATGCTATTGCCTCCACCCCACTTCCCAGCATTCCCATACTTACTTGCTTTTGTGGGGAGTTCAGTGTGTGTGGGTGTGAGAGCAATGGCAAGATGGCTGACAGTGGGGTCCTGCTGTTGGTTGGTGTGCAGTACCCAGCATGCCCTTGTGCTCCCCACGACACAGCAACAGTGTCAGACATCTTTGATGGCCCTTTCCACTCTCTGTGGGATGTGCATGCGTGAGTGTGAGCTTGCTGGGCCATGTGGTGGGGGATGTAGAGCTGTGACTACGACTCCCATCATGCTATTGCCTCCATCCCCCTTCCCAGCATGCCCATGCTTCCTTCCTTTTGACTCTGCTTCCTGTGGGGTGGGCTGGCTGTGCTGACAGGATGGCTGGGAGTGTTGTCCTGGCAGTTGTTTGGCTAAAAGTCCCAAGAGTGGCCCTGTGCTTCACACAACATAACCCAGGGTGGTGGTTCTTTGTGGGATCTTGTGTTAGGATGGGGGGCATTGCATTCTACCAGGTGGGTTCTGTGGAGTTTGTGTTGGGGTGTGTGTGAGGGGAGGTGCTTGTGACTATGGTCAGTGCTGCAAGTCCTCCTTCCCACCCAGCTAGCCAGATATCCCACCATGGAACGTGCTTGCATTGCAGGGAGTGGAAGTTGTCTCTCAGGATGTCAGTCAGTGGTGTCCTGCTGTTTGTTGGTGCACAGTTGGCAGCAGGGCCTTGTGCTCCCCACAGCAGTTGCCAGTGTCAGCCATCTTGTGAGTCCTTCTCCACTCCCTGTGATGTGAGCATGGTTCAGGGTGGTGTTGATGGGACAGTTGTGGGGGTGAGCTATGTCTGTGACTATGACTCCCATCATGCTATTGCCTCCACCCCACTTCCCAGCATTCCCATACTTACTTGCTTTTGTGGGGAGTTCAGTGTGTGTGGGTGTGAGAGCAATGGCAAGATGGCTGACAGTGGTGTCCTGCTGTTGGTTGGTGTGCAGTACCCAGCATGCCCTTGTGCTCCCCACGACACAGCAACAGTGTCAGACATCTTTGATGGCCCTTTCCACTCCCTTGGGATGTGCATGCGTGAGTGTGAGCTTGCTGGGCCATGTGGTGGGGGATGTAGAGCTGTGACTACGACTCCCATCATGCTATTGCCTCCACCCCCTTCCCAGCATGCCCATGCTTCCTTCCTTTTGACTCTGCTTCCCTGTGGGGTGGGCTGGCTGTGCTGACAGGATGGCTGGGAGTGTTGTCCTGGCAGTTGTTTGGCTAAAAGTCCCAAGAGTGGCCCTGTGCTTCACACAACATAACCCAGGGTGGTGGTTCTTTGTGGGATCTTGTGTTAGGATGGGGGCATTGCATTCTACCAGGTGGGTTCTATGGAGTTTGTGTTGGGGTGTGTGTGAGGGGAGGTGCTTGTGACTATGGTCAGTGCTGCAAGTCCTCCTTCCCACCCAGCTAGCCAGATATCCCACCATGGAACGTGCTTGCATTGCAGGGAGTGGAAGTTGTCTCTCAGGATGTCAGTCAGTGGTGTCCTACTGTTTGTTGGTGCACAGTTGCCAGCAGGGCCTTGTGCTCACCACAGCAGTTGCCAGTGTCAGCCATCTTGTGAGTCCTTCTCCACTCCCTGTGATGTGCGCATGGTTCATGGTGGTGTTGATGGGACAGTTGTGGGGGGGCAATATGTGTGACTGCGACTCCCATGATGCTATTGGCTACACTGACTTGGCCAGCATACACAGAATTCCTTCCTTTGAGTGGTCTTCACTGTGTGTTGGTGTTGTTGTGGTGGCTACATGTCTGGATGTGTTTGTTAGTTCTATTTGTGCCACTGCCTAGCTGTAGTTGTAGTTGTGTTTGTACATGTGTTGGCACAGTTGGATGTGACTTTTTTGATGGCATGTGTTGTGTTTATCTGACTGACATACACATTTTGGGATGATTCTGTTCTGGTTGCTGTGTAATTGCTATGAGTGCATGGTTTGACTCTCCCCTTGACAGTGATGTGTGTGTTTTGTGGCAGTATATTGTGTACATTTGTTGTGTACTCACCAGGCTCTGGGATGTCCTCTAGTCCATATACGCTCACTGGCGGAAGGATGGCCCGCACCTTCTCCTCCCAGGGCCTGAGGTATATTGGCTTGGCAGGAGGGCCACTGCCGGTGTATTGGCTGTTGATGTAGTCTTTCTTGAGCAGGTCCCGTACCCTCCTGCACACGTCATACCACCTGTTCTGGATGTCGCTCTTTGTGCGCCGACATGGTGATTGTGCGTTCACCCTGTTGATGATCCTCTCCCACATCTTGGTTTTCTGGGAGATGGGGGTCTGTTGGACCAGTGTGCCAAACAGCTGTGGCTCTACCCTGAGGATCTCGTCTACCATGACTTCCAATTCACAATCTAGGAACTTGGGATTCTTCTTGGGGGGCATGGTGATGGGTGGTGGTGGTGAGTGATGTGTGTGTTGGTGTGCAGGTGAGGGTGTGTGAGTGTGTGTTTTGCTGGGTGTATGTGAGGTGGGTATTTGTTGGTGTGCTGATGGTGTGTGGCTTGTGTGAGGGATGAGCTGTGGGTGTGTGGTTGCTTTCTCTTGGGTGCTGGCAGTGGAATGGCATTTGCAAAGGCTCATGGTTGTGATTTGTGTCCTTTATATGGGTGGAGTTGTGGGTGTGTCTTTGTTCTCTGTCCCCACCCCCCAGTATTTATTGGCTTGGTAATTGCTTGTTTGGCCTTTTTTTGTGTGATTTTTCCTTTGTACTGTCTGTGTATGTTGGAAACGTTCTTGTGACCGAGTCGGACCCTGCATTTGTCTCGTACGGTCTTCTCCGTTTCGTTCACGCTGTGTTTGTGCAGTTTTCTATGCTGCGTACGCGTCGGTCGCGGTGTTTTGTGTTGCTTCGGCTCGGTTTTGTATGCGTGTCGGTCGTGCGGCTTGGCCTCCGTCCGACTCGCTCGTGGTTTCGCGCCTTGCATCGTACTTTGCGGTTTGGAGTTCGCGTGTACGTTTCGGTCGGATTTGTTCCGGGTGCGTGTCGGTCGGTTGGATTCGCGTGTTTTTCCGGCCGGATTGCTGTTTTCCGTGCGGCTCGGTCGGTCGACTTGGGTTCGGTACGTGTCGGTCGGATTTTTCACGCCTTGCATCGTACTTGGTGTGTCGGGCGCCACAGGTACGTGTCGGTCGGTATTATTTCCGGATCCGAGTCGGTCGGTGCTTTTTCCGGCCCGAATCGGAATCGACCCCTCTGTGTCTATGGGAAAATGTGTTCGTACTTATGGCCCTTACTGCTAGGCCATTCCTCATTGCCAAAAGTGCTTTGCGCTAACGCCATTTCATTTTTTTTTTATTTACTGAGCCTAATGGTGTCTGCCATCTTGGATTATTAACAAAAAAATGGCACCTCTGCTATTCCGTAGGCACGAACATGTCATAACGCATCATCGTACCTTTCCTTTTGTTTTTTGCAGATGCTGCACAGTCTCAGCAAAAAAACATTGGCAAAGCCAACCAAGTGAGACCTATTGGTCTTTACCAATGCTTGTTTTTTATAGCAGGCGACTAGTGATGTCACAGCGTGCAATAAGGAACCAAATATCGATTTTCATTGAGTTATTTCAGGCTTGCTTGTGCTGGAGAACAGCCAAAGGACCCCGGAGTTTGCATTGCGCGCTCTGTGGTTTATGACGAGTACATCTTACATGTTGGGTCAGAAGAGGTTTAACCGGGAACGCAAAGTTATTATTCACAATGCGGACGAAGAAATCAAATTTACAAAGCACCAGGCAAAATGAACAGATTGGCAAGGCCCGGAACTGCAGCGGCCTTGCCTGCTGGAAGGGTCTAGTAATAATTTTATTTTTTAATATATTTATTCGAGGGAAGGTGTTTTTTCCTGAGCCTGGGAGTGGTAACCGGTAGGCGTCGGCGCTGCTCTTTGAAGATACATAAAAAATTATAATAATAACAAAACGCTGAACACACAACAAAGGCCAGATGTTGCAGCAAATGGTTTATTAATGCCGCCATCAGCGCTCTGCCCGTGGCCGCGGCGCGCGCCCGCCTCCCCCTCCCCATCCCCCGCCATGTTATTGTCTGATAATGTCACGCTATAGTTTCCTGCCCCCAGCTCTAGCCGGAGCCGTTTTGGGAATGTTTCCAGAGTATTATTCTTTTATTTTCAGATTTTTTTTCACTCTTACAAAAGGTTCCTTCGTGAAAGCTCAGCATGAGCTGTGGCCTGGAGCAGCTACGAGCATGCCCCGCCCCCGCCCCCTCTGTCACTGTCGTTGGAGCACCCTGGCATTATTAGCACTGTTCAATGGCAACAACAAATGACAGCTTTACAGCGCCCACCAGAAACTGTACAATACATTGGCGCTTTAAAAGTGCTAGAAGGATGAAAGGCTCGCCCTCTAAAAACTCGACGCTCTACCAGAATCCATCTTCCAGCCCCATGGTATACTGAGGAGCTACTGGGATTGAAAACGAGCTGTAAAAGGATGGAAGGGGCTTGGAGCCCTAGGTATGATGCCACAGCTACGCTTCAACGCTAGCACTGAAACACTACCATACTCCTCCCTGGGCCTCTTCTTTTTCTGATCAGATTACTTCAACTCATAACTGCCCTAAATGACTCCTCAGAATAGTTGAGTAACGCTCTGACCCGAGCAGCATTGCTCCTGCGTCGTCATATCCCAGGTCCAATGTGAAGATCTGGCCCTTTCCTTTGTGAATCAGGCGCAGGTCATTCAGGATTCTTTGACGATGTCCAGCACGGATCTCTCTCAGGCTAACATCTGTTCATCTCCTTCCCAATTCTGATATCCTGGTTTCTGGCAACTCTTTTTCTGTACGGCAGAAGTTGGATTCCTGGGCCTTGTTGGATATGCCGCTGTTTATGTGCCTGGTACAACCTAGAACCCGAGAACTCTATTCCCCTGCTAAGCTTTGCTTGTTAGACTCTCATATGTTTCCTCTGATTAGTCCTTTGAATCACTCACTGCAGGAAGATCTCATTCCGCAAGCATGGAAGCATGCAACGGTCCTTCCTCTTTTGAAGAAACCCAACTTGGATGCTACCAACTGGTCTAATTACAGACCTATCTCTCTTCTTCCCATTCTGTCTAAAATTCTTGAAAAGCATGTCTGCACCCAACTTTTGGCTTTTGTGGAGCCTCAGAATTTTCTACATGACTCCCAGTCAGGGTTCGGAGCTGGACACAGTACTGAGTTCACCCTCCTGGGAGTCACAGAACATCTTAGGCGGCTCCTAGATGCGGGCGAGACAACTGTGCTGATTTTACTTGATCTCAGCGCTGCTGTTGATACTGTGTCCCATGAGATGCTCTTAGGCAGACTGGCACAGCTGGGGATCCAGGGAACGGTACTTTCATGGTTTTCTTCATTCTTAAAGGGCTGTACCTTTTAGCTCTCCTCTGGCAGCTCTTCATCCATGAGTCATGCTGTAACTTCTGGGGTTCCCCAGGGGTCGGCATTGAGTACTGCACTTTTTTATATCGATGGGCGCACTCTGGCTGACCTGGTGGAAAGCTGCGGTCTTATTTTCTTTTCTTATGCGGATGATACTCAAATCATCTATCATCCGCTCAGGACCGCAGCTCCATGTCCTTGAAGTCTTGTGTGGCTCTTGTTGCCTCATGGATGAATAACAACTTGATGAAACTGAATGGGGACAAAACGGAGGTACTGATCCGGGAGATGAACCCATGTCTTTGGGGGCCATAGCACTGGCAAACCATCTTGGGTGACACCCCTATCCCGGCTCCTAAAGTTAAGAACCTGGGTTTTTTGGTGGACTCCAATCTCGCTATGAAGCAGCGGGTGGCTAAGGTCTCTGGGACCTGTTTTGCTACCTTGAAATGGCTACGCAAATTAATCTGGATGCAAAATACAACTCATCCAAAATGCTGCCACAAGACTTCTTCCCCGCCTTCACCAAAGAGAACACACAACTCCAGTCCTGCAGTCACTCCACTGGTTATATATAGCTAGAAGGGCAATGTTCAAGGCATTCTGCTGTGTCCACAGAACTTCTCAAGGAAAAGGACCTCTATACCTACAAGTTAAATTCAAGCAATTCTTACCAAACAGAACATTGCGCTCTAGGCTTGCACTACTTGTCATCATGCCACCTTACCGCAGGAGGCACTGCTTTCTCAGTACAAGCCGCCAAGCTCTGGAACTCTCTGCTAGCTAACGTTAGAAGCACACAGGAGCATATGCACTTCTGAAGACAGTTGAAAACATGGCTATTTCCTAAATAACTGCACTTTCCACATCCAGAGTGCGGAAAACAGTTGCAACCTCAAACCCAATCCTCAGCTAACAACTCACAAATTGCAAACAACTCAACCAGCAAACTGCTTTCAATATGCAGGTGAGCTAAGAAGGTCTGACCTATGGGTCGACGTGACATTATATAGTTATGTACTTGCATATATAACAGTTGTGAGAAGTTGGCCTGGTATATGCTGTTCACTAATTAAAGTGGACACCTTGCACCAGAACAATTCGACTCTTATGGTAGATAGGTTTAAGACAACCTTTATAGAAAGCTATCCTAGTGGTAGCTGTGGAGAGCAGCCTTCAGGCTAAGTCTTGAAGGAATGTAAAGCAGCTTGTTTTACCACACAATATCTTGAATCACCAAATGAAAAGACACCACACAGGTATATATATCAAATATATATGTATTTATTAATAAACACTCTCTACTAATCTCTTTATGAGATTAGAGGTCAGGAACATATGTACAAGTCAAATATTATCAGAATAAGTTTAGCACAATCGAATATCACAATCTTAGTTTGCTAGACCTAGGTCTAGGACATCTAGAATCGAGGGACCCCCAAGAACCACCCCAGGTAGTTATAGGAGACCCACAGGGGACGGACGCGGTGACCTGGCACCGGTGCGAGTCCTGTGCGAGTCTATGCGCTCAGACGCGATTGGGATATCAATATTAAAGGTCGCTTGCGTGTTCGAGGCGAACACACCGATCGGTCCTTGTACGAGTCGAAGGACGCGGTCACAGATAGAGATGCAAGGGAGATGGACGCGCTGTGTCTAACACAGACGCGAACCTTGTGCGAGTCAGTGCAATGGAGATCTCAGAGTTACAGGCCCTTTGTGTGTTCGAGGCGAACACCGATCGGACTCAGTACGAGTCGAAGGATACAGTTTTAGATAGTGTTGCAAAGGAGATGGACGCGGTGTGTCTAACACAGACGCGAACCCTGTACGAGTCAGCGCAATTGTCGCACTTGGAAAGTTAGAGTTTTAGGACACTTCGAGGGAAGCTACAAGCAAGTCACTTACAGGGTAAGTTGTTCTAGGGCCCACACCCACAGGAGCACCGTAGTGCTGAAGTTACCTCACCCAGGGGAGCCGGGTGCATAGGTGTTCTTTGGTGTCGGGTCGCGGCGTCGTTTTCAATGGGAGCCAGTGAAGACTTGCTGCTTGCGGCGACAGGAGAAGTGTCCGGAGGAATCCAAGCCTGGATTCGGAAGATGGAAGACCTGAAAGCAGAGGGGACAGTGTTCAAAGTCACTTGGCAGTGACTCGGGGCAAGAAAGATGGATGCCCACCGTCGTCGCAAGATTCAGGTTGTTCGCGGTTGCCTTGACTCTTCAGCCACGAGGTCCAGGAGGCGTCGACGATGACCAGGAGCTGGATTCGGCGTGTCCCACGATGTCTGCAGCTTACTGCGGTGTCGGCGACTCGATTGGAGCCAACAAGCCTTGGTAACAGCAAGTCTCGGGGAAAGTGTGAAGAGGCAATGGCGCAGACCAGCAAGGTCTGTGGGACTCACCCAGCAAGGGTAAGTCAGGGCAGGCCTGGAGCAACCAGGAGAGCCCTTTGGTTTCTTTAGAAAGTCTTCTGGGGACCCACAAGCCGGCTGGCAAGGGATCGTGAAGACGCCTCGGGAGGATTCGCTCACAGGGGCCCACGGTCACTCGGGACGTGGTAGACCTTTGATCTTAGGAGGGATTCCTGCTGGAGGCTGGGAACACATGTGGTCCAAAGCACAAGTTTGTGGAACATTGTAAAGGGGTTGCACTTGACAATAGTGCACGGTACCCAGGGGTCGCGGTTCCTCGTTACTCTTGGGGTCCACTGGCCTCAGCTTCGCTGGGGACTCACGATGGCCTTTGAGAAGTCAGGAAATTTACTTCTTAGGCTGCAGGGACTTCGGACTCCGGCGGGAGCGGCGTAGTTTGCGACCGTCGTTTGTAGTTTTTGGTGCCTGCCAAGCAGGGGAGTCACTCCTTGACTCCAAGGGAGATTCTTCAGTCTTCCAAAGGTAGTGGAAGGTCGAAGGTCCGGGATTCTTCTTCAGAGCGTCGTCCAGGGAAAATCTAGGGTGCAATGCACAGGTTCCCCCTCTTATACTAAAAGGAGGGGAGGGACTAGCTCTATGACCCTACCTATGGGAGGGCCAGGGGAGTGGGTGGCTACACCCACTTCCCTTTGTCCAGTTTCACGCCAGAGCAGGGACAGGTAGCCCCTGAGCCGGTTTGAACTGGCATATGCACAGAGGAGCCTTCTGCTCCCCCAGTGCAGGACTTCAAAGCACTCTAAGAGTGCACCCACCCAGCCCCAATACACTAAACCCTGTCTGGAAGGTGGTCACACCCCCTTGGGACAGGATATCTACTGTTGGGCTTCCTCCACTGCGAGTGTTGGTCATCAGCAGGAGGGCAGCCCAGTGTCTGTGACTGGTGGCATCCATTTTGTGATGCCAGGGCTCTGCAGGATTCTACCGCGTTTCCACAGTAGGTACATGTCTATCCCTCTAGAAGGGTGGAATGCTACCCCCACCGCCAGGACTGGCGGGGGGGGTAGTATTCCAAGGTGTTTGACACCAAACACGACATGTTTCGATGCAGCCATTCCAAAGTTAGCATTTTACCGCGAGGATATAATGCACTTAAAAGTATATGGTTTAATCGCATCCACAAACAGCACCAGAGAATGGACTCTGAGAGCTGCAGAGGGGCCCTGCTCAGGCAGAGGCACCCCCTCACATAGAAGCCAAGCACCCTGCCCTCAGGATTGATAGGGCCTGCCTTAGGGGTGACTGATAGGGTTATATGTGTGTGTAGGAGAGATATAGGGAACCTATATCTCAGTGAGGGGTGCTAGCACTTCCTCACTCAGGCTGCAGTAGCAGGCCTGTGGTGTCAGATTTAGTCTGCTTCCCAGGGGTGGCATAATACATGCTGCAGCCCCTGGTAGGCCTGTGAAGTACCTATGCCCTTGGTACGTAAGGTACCATATACTAGGGACTCATAAGGTGCCACAGTATCCAATCACTAGTGCACCTAGAGTGCACTCCAAATCGTTTAGAGAGAACAGAGAGGCGGGGGCCCTGATTAGCAGGGTCCCAGCCTGACTATAGCCAGAAACCAGTGTAAACATCAGAAAAAAGTGGGGGCAACATAAGAGGCAGATCCTACTCTCCTACACAACCCCCCCCAAACGCAGGGACACTAAACTAACCTTGACCAGTTGAGTCTTCGTGTTCAAAGTGGAAATACCTTGAGAGTCCATCTGCATTGGCATGTTGGGTCCCAGGTCTATGTTCCACTGTAAAGTCCATCCCCTGTAGGGAAATGGACCACCTCAAAAGTTTTGGGTTTTCTCCTTTCATTTGTTTAAGCCATAGGAGGGGCTTGTGGTCGGTCTGAACTATGAAGTGGGTACCAAACAAGTATGGCCTCAGCTTCTTCAGGGCCCATACCACAGCAAAGGCCTCCCTCTCTATAGCTGACCAACGTTTCTCTCTAGGGGTCAGCCTTCTGCTAATAATTGCTACTGGCTGGTCTTGACCTTCATCATTCAGTTGAGACAGTACAGCTCCCACACCCAGCTCAGAAGCATCTGTTTGGACAATGAACTTTTTGGTGTAGTCTGGACTCTGTAAGATGGGGGCAGTGCACATGGCCTGCTTTAGGTCTTCGAATGCCTTTTGACAGCTAGCTGTCCAGTGAACCTTTTTTGGCATTTTCTTTGAGGTCAGATCATTCAAGGGGGTCACTATAGATCCATATCCCTTGACAAACCTCCTATAGTACCCAGACAGGCCTAAGAAGGCTCTCACCTGTGTCTGGGTGGTTGGAGCAACCCATTCCATTATGGTTTGGATTTTGCTCTGTAAAGGCTGAACCTGGCCTCCACCTACAAGGTGGCCCAGGTACACAACCTGACTCTGCCCTATCTGGCACTTAGTGGCCTTGATAGTGAGGCCTGCTTTCTGCAGGGCCTACAAAACATTCCTGAGGTGGACCAGGTGATCCTGCCAGGAGGAACTAAAGACAGCAATATCATCTAGATAAGCTGAGCAATAAGTTTCCATCCCTGTCATAACTTTATTCACCAACCTCTGAAAAGTGGCAGGTGCATTTTTCAATCCAAAGGGCATCACCACAAAGTGGTAGTGCCCACCAGGGGTCGAAAATGCTGTTTTGGCTTTTGCATCATCAGCTAACCTGATCTGCCAGTAGCCAGCTGTTAGGTCAAACGTGCTTAGATACTTGGCTGAGGCCAAAGTATCAATCAGCTCATCTGCCCTTGGTATGGGATAGGCATCAGTCCTAGTGACTGCATTGAGGCCTCTGTAGTCTACACAAAACCTCATTTCTTTCTTACCACCCTGGGTATGAGGCTTGGGTACCAGGACTACTGGACTAGCCCAAGGGCTATCTGAAGGCTCAATTACACCTAGCTCCAACATTTTCTGGACTTCAGTCCTGATACAGTCCCTGACATGGTCAGGTTGCCTGTAGATTTTATTCTTGACAGGCAGACTGTCTCCAGTGTCCACCTCGTGGGTGCACCAGGAAGTCTGACTAGGGGTCAGGCTAAACATATGTCTAAACTGTTGCAGTTTGCTGATGGTCGGTGAGGCTGCTTGCCAAAGCAACACCATCTACTGACCCATCATCAGGGTTCTGAGAGAGCAGGTCAGGGAGAGGGTCACTCTCCTCCTCCTGGTCCTCATCAGTTGCCATGAGCAAGCCCATGTCAGCCCTGTCAACATATGGCTTTAATCTGTTGACATGGAGCACCCTCAGGGGGCTCCTGGGAGTTCCAAGATTCACCAGGTAGGTGACTTCTCCCTTCTGTTCAACTATTGTATGGGGGCCACTCCACTTGTCCTGGAGGGCTGCTGGGGCCACAGGCTCCAACACCCACACTTTCTGTCCTGGCTGGTATACAGTCAGTACAGCCTTTTGGTCATGCCAAGCTTTTTGTAATTCTTGGCTGGCTTCCAGGTTTTTGGTTGCCTTTTTCATGTACTCTGCCATCCGGGAGCGGAGACCAAGTACATAGTCCATCGCATCTTGTTTGGGGGGCTTGAGAGGTAACTCCCAGCCCTCTTTTACCAAACACAGTGGACCTCTCACAGGATGCCCAAACAGAAGCTCAAATGGGCTGTAACCAACCCCCTTCTGTGGAACCTCTCTGTATGCAAACAACAGGCAAGGAAGAAGAAGGTCCCATTTCCGCCTAAGCTTCTCTGGGAGTCCTTTAATCATTCCTTTCAAGGTTTTGTTGAAGCGTTCAACTAAACCATTGCATTGTGGGTGATAGGGGGTGGTGAACTTATAAGTTACACCACACTCCTTCCATATTGCTTTCAGATATCCTGACATGAAGTTGGCACCTCTGTCAGAAATGACCTCCTTTGGAAAGCCCACTCTGGAGAAGACTCCAATGAGGGCTCTTGCCACCACAGGGGCTGTGGTGGTCCTCAGGGGAATTGCTTCTGGGTACCTGGTGGCATGATCCACTACCACCAGGATAAACCTGTGCCCAGATGCAGTTTGAGGGTCAAGGGGACCAACAATGTCAATCCCCACCCTCTCAAAGGGTACCCCCACCACCGGTAGTGGTATCAGGGGGGCCTTTGTTGTGCCACCTGCCTTACCACTGGCTTGGCATGTGACACAGGAGCGACAAAACTCCTTTGTGTCCTCTGACATATGTGGCCAATGAAAATGTGGAACAAGCCTGTCCCAGGTCTTGTTTTGGCCCAAGTGTCCTGCTAAAGGGATGTCATGTGCTAGGGTCAAGAGGAACCCCTAAACTTCTGAGGTATTACCAACCTCCTGGTGGCTCCAGGGGCTGGGTCTCTACCTTCAGAATATAGGAGTCCCTCATCCCAATAAACTTTATGGGACCCACTAGCACTCCCAGCAGCCTCAGCAGCAGCCTGCTGTCTGAGGGGTTCAAGAGAGGGGCAGCACTGTTGCTCCTTACTCAGATCCTCCCGAGAAGGGCCCCCTGCCCCCAAGAACTCAACCTGATCAGGCTCAAGTTCCTCTGGGGCAGTTCCTTCTTCAGGATCTGCTTCACCTCCCTCTGGGGGTGAATCTGTGATCTGAGACAGAGGGGAAGGCACTGCCTTTACCCTACTGCTCCTCCTTTTGGGAAGCATCTGGTCCATTGTTCCAGGATCCAGAGCTGGCTCAGTGTCATGCATTCTTGCTTGTGACCTGGTCACAGCAAATACCTCTGCAGGGATGCCCAACATCTCAGCATGAGTCCATAACTCTACTTCAGACCAGGCTGAAGTCTCTAGATCATTGCCCAATAGACATTCGACAGGGAGGTCTGCACTGACTACAACCTTCTTGAGGCCAGTTACCCCTCCCCAGGAGAAATTCACAACTGCCAGACTATGGTTGGTCTTGACGTTGCTTGCATTGGTCACCTGGTACATTTCGCCCAGGATGATCTGTCCAGGGTCCACAAGATCCTCTGCCACCATGGTGACACTAGCACCTGTGTCCCTAAATGCCAAAGCCTGTTTGCCATTTATTACAGGCTGCTGTTTGTATTTGCCCAGATTACTGGGACTCACTAGGAAGGACATATTAAGGTCTCCCTCACAAATCAGCATTGCCTGAGTGGGCACTCTGACTAGGTCAGAGTCCACTTCAGAACCCAGGGTCAACCCTACTACACCCTTATTCTGTGTACCACCTCCACCAGTAGCTGAACTAGGGGGAACAGTTGCCTTAGGGGCAGGAGTGGTGGTGGTTTGGTCTTTGGACTTGTTACAGTCAGAAGTCCAGTGCCCTTTCTGTTTACAGAATTTGCACCAGGGCTTCTTTTGGCCTTTTCCCTTGTTGGATTGTGACTCCCCACCAGATGCAGATTTTTGGGGCCCTTGTGAAGACTTCTGGTCTTTTGACTTATCCCCACCTTTCTCAGAGCCCTTAGGATCTTGCTTCTTGGTGTCACCCCCTTGGTTCTGGGGTTTCTGCCTCACCCTGGTTCTGACCCATTTGTCTGCCTTCTTTCCCAATTCTTGGGGAGAGGTCAGATCCGAGTCCACCAGGTACTGATGCAACAACTGGTTCTGGCAATTATTAAGGATCTGTTCTCTCATCATCAGATTATACAATCCCTTGAAATCAGTAACCCTACTGCCAACCAGCCAACCCTCCAGAGCCTTGGTTGCACAATCAACAAAGTCAGTCCAGTCCTGAGTCTGTGCCTTCTGGGTGTCTCTGAACTTCAACCTGTACTGCTCAGTGGTTAAGCCAAACCCATCTATTAGTGCACTCTTCAGGACTTCATAATCATCAGCATCCTCTTCTCTAACAGTGAGGAGCTTGTCTCTACCTTTGTCTGAAAAGGAGAGTCACAAGATTGCTGCCCACTGCTTTTGGGGGACCTGCTGTACTCTACAGGCCCTCTCCATAGCAGTTATCCACTTGTGGATATCATCCCCACTCTGGTAGGGAGGAACAACCTTGCTCAGGTTCCTATGGTCTGGAATAGATTCTCTGCCTCTAGGGACACTGTTGCTGCCACCAAGGGGTTCTAACCCCTCTCTTCTAGAAGCTCTCTGGATCTCCAGGGCTTCTCTATCCAGTGCCAACTGCTTGGTTCTGAGGGCAACTCTTGCTTCCTCATACTGCAGCAGTTTGCACATTCTTTCAGAGGAGGTCTCTCTTATGGGAAAGTATGAGTTCCTCTGGTGGACAAATTCTCTGCCAGAGTGATAAGAGACGATTATTTGCCGACCCTTCATTTAAATTTGGTTCCTATATCTTGGGCTGATAATAGGAAAGAACTGCCCTGCTCAGCCTTCGTGTTTGTATGCATATTGCTTTTTATGGGCTTTTTAAAGGTGTTTTTATTTTTATAATTCTGTTATTTTATGTAACAACGTTTTTAACATATTTGTACATACATGTGGTTTTACACAAGCCTGGACGATTGTAGATTGTATATTATATTCCAAATTTTTTTTAATTACCGATGTATTCTGTCTTTTATGATTTTGTAAATCGAAATAAAGACTTTATTGAATTGAATTGAATTGAATTGATAAGAGTGCTCAGATTCCCTGGAAGGGGACCTATGCCTCTCATCCACTCTGTCAGTTCTCTTAGGGAGAATTCCTCTGTCCTTTTCAGGCCCCTTGAGGCCTGGCCCTTCAATCACAGAGTCCTGGTCATTCTGATTTTCATCATCTGACCCAGATACTGTAATTGACCCACCCACTGATTCAGACCCATTAGCTCCTAGAGCCAATCTAAGATCATCTGCTGTCAGCAGATCTATCAGGTGTAGGGTTGAGGGACTCTGTCCTAGCCTCAGGTGTCTTTCAACACACATGGCTCTCAAGTCAGAGAAAGCCATGTCCTTATACTGAGGCTGAGTGGATCCACTGGTTCCACCCTTTAAGGACATTCTAGTGTTGTGCAGTGTTGTACTACCTACACTAGTTTGTGGCCTACTGATACTAGCTTGAGCTGTGGAAAGGGTGTGCTATCCCTTGGCACACAGCTCTAAGTTCAGTAGAACTTATTGATACTAAGCTTGACTTTATATGTACCTTAAGTACCTATAGTGGTTTTCAGTTAGTAATTCAAATAGAGATTTTCTGGTAAAACAATAGCAAGCTGGAATCCCACACGCTGCCCACCAATGTGAGAAGTTGGCCTGGTATATGCTGTTCACTAATTAAAGTGGACACCTTGCACCAGAACAATTCGACTCTTATGGTAGATAGGTTTAAGACAACCTTTATAGAAAGCTATCCTAGTGGTAGCTGTGGAGAGCAGCCTTCAGGCTAAGTCTTGAAGGAATGTAAAGCAGCTTGTTTTACCACACAATCTCTTGAATCACCAAAATGAAAAGACACCACACAGGTATATATATCAAATATATATGTATTTATTAATAAACACTCTCTACTAATCTCTTTATGAGATTAGAGGTCAGGAACATATGTACAAGTCAAATATTATCAGAATAAGTTTAGCACAATTGAATATCACAATCTTAGTTTGCTAGACCTAGGTCTAGGGCATCTAGAATCGAGGGACCCCCAAGAACCACCCCAGATAGTTGTAGGAGACCCACAGGGGACGGACGCGGTGACCTGGCACCGGTGCGAGTCCTGTGCGAGTCTATGCGCTCAGACGCGATTGGGATATCAATGTTAAAGGTCCCTTGCGTGTTCGAGGCGAACACACCGATCGGTCCTTGTACGAGTCGAAGGACGCGGTCACAGATAGAGATGCAAGGGAGAGGGACGCGCTGTGTCTAACACAGACGCGAACCTTGTGCGAGTCAGTGCAATGGAGATCTCAGAGTTACAGGCCCTTTGTGTGTTCGAGGCGAACACCGATCGGACTCAGTACGAGTCGAAGGATACAGTTTTAGATAGTGTTGCAAAGGAGATGGACCTATGCACCTATGCACCCAGGGGAGCCGGGTGCATAGGTGTTCTTTGGTGTCGGGTCGCGGCGTCGTTTTCAATGGGAGCCATTGAAGACTTGCTGCTTGCGGCGACAGGAGAAGTGTCCGGAGGAATCCAAGCCTGGATTCGGAAGATGGAAGACCTGAAAGCAGAGGGGACAGTGTTCAAAGTCACTTGGCAGTGACTCGGGGCAAGGAAGATGGATGCCCACCGTCATCGCAAGATTCAGGTCGTTCGCGGTTGCCTTGACTCTTCAGCCATGAGGTTCAGGAGGTGTCGACGATGACCAGGAGCTGGATTCGGCGTATCCCATAATGTCTGCAGCTTACTGCGGTGTCGGCGACTCGATTGGAGCCAACAAGCCTTGGTAACAGCAAGTCTCGGGGAAAGTGTGAAGAGGCAATGGCGCAGACCAGCAAGGTCTGTGGGACTCACCCAGCAAGGGTAAGTCAGGGCAAGCCTGGAGCAACCAGGGGAGCCCTTTGGTTTCTTTAGAAAGTCTTCTGGGGACCCACAAGCCGGCTGGCAAGGGATCGTGAAGACGCCTTGGGAGGATTCACTCACAGGGGCCCACGGTCACTCGGGACAGGGTAGGCCTCTGATCTTAGGAGGGATTCCTGCTGGAGACTGGGACCACACGTGGTCCAAAGCACAAGTTTGTGGAACGTTGTGAAGGGGTTGCACTCGACAATAGTGCACGGTACCCAGGGGTCACGGTTCCTCATTACTCTTGGGGTCCACTGGCCTCAGCTTCGCTGGGGACTCACGATGGCCTTTGAGAAGTCAGGAAATCTACTTCTTGGGCTGAAGGGACTTCAGACTCTGGCAGGAGCGGCGTAGTTTGCGACCGTTGTTTGTAGTTTTTGGTGCCTGTCAAGCAGGGGAGTCACTCCTTGACTCCAAGGGAGATTCTTCAGTCTTCCAAAGGTAGTGGAACGTCGAAGGTCCGGGATTCTTCTTCAGAGCGTCATCCAGGGAAAATCTAGGGTGCAATGCACAGGTTCCCCCTCTTATACTAAAAGGAGGGGAGGGACTAGCTCTATGACCCTACCTATGGGAGGGCCAGGGGAGTGGGTGGCTACACCCACTTCCCTTTGTCCAGTTTCGCGCCAGAGCAGGTACAGGTAGCCCCTGAGCCGGTTTGAACTGGCATATGCACAGAGGAGCCTTCTGCTCCCCCAGTGTGCAGGACTTCAAAGCACTCTAAGAGTGCACCCACCCAGCCCCAATACACTAAACCCTGTCTGGAAGGTGGTCACACCCCCTTGGGACAGGATATCTATTGTTGGGCTTCCTCCACTGCGAGTGTTGGTCATCAGCAGGAGGGCAGCCCAGTGTCTGTGACTGGTGGCATCCATTTTGTGATGCCAGGGCTCTGCAGGATTCTACCGCGTTTCCACAGTAGGTACATGTCTATCCCTCTAGAAGGGTGGAATGCTACCCCCGCCGCCAGGACTGGCGGGGGGGTAGTATTCCAAGGTGTTTGACACCAAACACGACATGTTTCGATGCAGCCATTCCAAAGTTAGCATTTTACCGCGAGGATATAATGCACTTAAAAGTATATGGTTTAACCGCATCCACAAACAGCACCAGAGAATGGACTCTGAGAGCTGCAGAGGGGTCCTGCTCAGGCAGAGGCACCCCCTCACATAGAAGCCAAGCACCCTGCCCTCAGGATTGATAGGGCCTGCCTTAGGCGTGACTGATAGGGTTATATGTGTGTGTAGGAGAGATATAGGGAACCTATATCTCAGTGAGGGGTGCTAGCACTTCCTCACTCAGGCTGCAGTAGCAGGCCTGTGGTGTCAGATTTAGTCTGCTTCCCAGGGGTGGCATAATACATGCTGCAGCCCCTGGTAGGCCTGTGAAGTACCTATGCCCTTGGTACCTAAGGTACCATATACTAGGGACTCATAAGGTGCCACAGTATCCAATCACTAGTGCACCTAGAGTGCACTTGAAATCGTTTAGAGAGAACAGAGAGGCGGGGGCCCTGATTAGCAGGGTCCCAGCCTGACTATAGCCAGAAACCAGTGTAAACATCAGAAAAAAAGTGGGGGCAACATAAGAGGCAGATCCTACTCTCCTACAACAGTTATAGCCCACAATAATACTAAAGCCATAATACGCAGCGGTCAGCAACAAATAGTAACATATACCTCTAAAATTCACTCAAGATATATCTGCTATGAGAGTTGTCCATCACGAGCGCTGTATAGGCAAAAAAAGCCATCACCCAATGAACAGGCATCGAATAACTGAAGAGATCTGTCAGACATTGCTGGACAATTTCGAGGACTTTAATATGGTCCACCACTGCAGGTCCGAAATAGCTATACAATCGGATCACTTCTTTACATCTCACAAAGACACTCAGATGTGGGAGGGTAATAAAATATGCATCCCAACAGATCTCTTCACTTCTCTCTCCCTACAAAAATAACAGCTCAGGACCACACTATACACAAAACCTCAGATTGGACAACCCAGAGCAGTAACCAGATAAGCAGACTAGATCATATGAAATACCATAAAGGGACTTGCAGAGCTGCACAAAGCTATCAGCATACTGAAAACCATAAAACTGCGTCTGTCTCTCACACTTCATTATCCACCACATTGCTACGTGCTGCGTCCCATAACACGATAACCGCACCTCAGTGGTCATCACGCACAAAATGGAAAACCTTCCACACAGGGTCAAAACAAAGACAACCACAGTACACGGTGAGGCATGCTACTCATGTAGGCAAGTGCTTCAGCGCCCCACCTAGGGGTAGTAAGCGCTATGTAAATGGTGCAATACAATAAAATAAAACATGCAAAGCATGTTTGCATTTTCAATTGTGATCTTCATTTGTCATCGTCGTGCGGGCACCTAATCTTGCATCTGTTTGTGTTATTGATACGATCACTTGAAGCATCAGCTTTTTGTGGGATCACATTGAAAAGGGCCCTTCGGTCATCTGCATCCGGTCGGCCTCATCATTGTTGAAGAGGTAGAAAGTCAGTGAGTGACAGTTGTTGCAGTATTGTGGCATCAGTCATTCATTCGCCTAGAATCTGGCAGGTTGTATAGAACGTGTTGCGGTCATAATCTATGTTGTATTGAGGGGCTGAAACAACTGTTAAAACATCACTTCAGATCTGATTATATATGGCTTGCCCTCATGGGTTTTTAAAATATTTCTTTGGCCTTCAGCCTCCTGCCGTGAGCCTCCCTGTGAGGTGGTTGGGTAAAGGGCCTGGCTTGAGGCCAAGTCTTGAGCCTAACCCCCTGCCATTGGTCAAACCACACAGCATATCTCTCTCTCTTTCTCTGTCTTACATGCCGTCTTTCTTTTGAACCTTTTTAACCCTTATTGAAAAACCACCAGTCATATGTGACTGGTGATTTTTCACAAAAAGGTGGCCCAATCAACTATTTAAAATGGCTGCCCGCATGAATGTGATTTGCTTTTGACTCAAGAGTCACACGCATTTTTTTGCCTTGTTTACTACTCTCGTTTGCATGCCTCTGGGAATCCCATCGGGTCGGATACTTTTGATAAACCACCCACATGGCGGTGCAAAACTTTTTACCACAGCACAAAACTCACAAGAAAGATCCGAATTGCGAGTCTTAAGTTGGCCTAAAAAAATTTGCAAAGCCGTTCTCCAGTTAATCACGTTTCACAACAAATTTAAAATGTGACTGACAGGAGTTGTGAGTCATGTCTAGCGATTTAAAATGCAGAGCTGTATAAAACTGATGTCTTTAAAGCTCACTCTGCTATTTGTAAATGCTAATACCTCAAAAACTACTTAACAGATGTACACCAAGCCAACAGAAGCACACTGCTTGAGTAAAGTGCTACTTTCATGCTAAGTTTGGTGTAAATCGGTTCTGCAGTGTGGGCTGATGGGAGCTATAATGGGAAAACACTTGTCTTTTAACCCCTCACCCTTAGCTTTTTTTCTGTGCTAAAGATCTTCACAAAACTTGGCATGCCAAACCTTAGCTGACCAAGCTAACGGAGTGCAAAACTTTGTAGAAATCTGACAATGGGGTCAAAAGTTATAGGCAAATCAAAAATGGACTACAAAAAGGTCAACTGAACCATAACTACACAGTGGCAACCGATTAGATTAGATAGATAGATAGATAGATAGATAGATAGATAGATAGATAGATAGATAGATTATCAAAGCTACCTAATTAAGAAAAAATGTAATGGATTGTGTTTTTGTGAATATTTTTAATTGGGAACATGCTTATTAGAGGATTGTACTAAAAATGGTGTGGGGGCAGAACAGCAAGAAAGCAATTACATTTCATTTAATTACAGAACGAATTAATAAAAATAATGATATTAAACTATAATTTAAGAATTGGTGGGCATGGGGAACATTAAAATTGTAGGACTAGTAATAAAGCAATTTCATTAAAATGAATACCATTTGCATTTAAAATATATTTAAATAATTTAATTAATGTAATTAAATTAATACAAAATGTTATTAAATAATATTAAGAAAGTTAGGGATAAAAGTAACCATTAAGGTAAGGGAAAGGGATACAAATTCTGTATTTTAATGAAAATTAATGTATTAAAACAAATTATAAAAAATGTAATTAAAAACAAAATATTAAACAAATGAAATGGATACAGCTAGGGAAAGTAAAAATGAAATTGTTAGTTAAAGGGTAATGTTACGTTGATGATGACACAGCTGGAGAGGAAAAGACTTGCAAGTGGGGGACAATTGAGTGCACAGTGTCGCTTTAGGCGGGACTGAGGGGACACAAAGCCGACCATGAGCTCAGAATGACGTCTCAGCCTGAGCCACAGGGGGCTATTTTACTTAGAAGCCATTAAAAGTAAATTCAGCAATCGCGGCCGGCATGACTCGCGGGTGGGGGGGTCACGCGGGACGGGTTTAATGAATTTTTTTTTTTAAACTTACCTACCCGGGTCCCGCGCCGCCTCAGTTCCTGGCCGGGTCCCGCGTTTTCCTGCTGCTCTCCTGAACAGGAAGCAGCCACAGGCAGCCTCCCTCCCATCCCCTAAGCCAATCACAATGCTGCAATGGCAGCGTTGTGGTTGGTGGGGACAGCGACCAGCCGGGCGCAATGGGGAGGCCATTTTCTTTATGTAGGCTGCATGCAGCCTTCAAGAAAAGGGAGAGTGCGCATGACTGGTTTGGTCGGCCCCAGAGGGCTGACCAAACACTCAGGGCCCACAGCATTGGGCAAGCCACTCCTCCCCTGCTTTCGAGTAGACCAGTCTACCCGCCCGCCTCAACCAGGCACTTCTGCTTTCGAGCAGTGCGAGAATCAGAAACATAAAACGGTAGCTTTACTATTTTATGTTTCTGCTCCTCGCACTGCGAGAAAGCAGTGGGCGACGCTCCTCCGCCCTAATGGAGGAGCCGCCCCTGAAATTCAGGTTCCTCAGAATCAATCAATGCATTCGAGGTATATGGAGGTTTATCAGGAAACATATTCATTTAGAGCACAGATGTTTTAGGCCATGGGCAGAGTGGGTAATTGTCCAGGCCTCCCCATCTTCCAAGAAGCCCCCTGGAAAACAGAACATTCTGTCTATTGGACCTTTGTATGCTATGTCAGTTTAACTCTCTAAACCCTTCTTCCTTTCTCTGCCTGTTCCACCTCTTACTCTCTCTACCCAGTGTCAGCTTTTTTGTGTGATTTTGTGTGAGTTTTGTGGTCCTTGGCAAGACATATTTCCGTTATTTTTTGGTGCCCAGTTTCTGAAAATGTAACATATAATTCAGTATAGTTTTGGATTATGCAGGCTTAAATTAACAGGAAATGCATAGTAAATGTCAATGTTGCTCCAAACATATGTCTTGCCAGGGCTCCCAAAGACCTTCCAATGACACTGAGTCAAAGAATATACGAGCATGTGTCCATTTGCTAGGATGCAATGAAAAAACCTAAAGGGAAGTAGGGGGAAATCATTTTCAAAAGGAATTAACATTTAAAAGCAACATTATGTGATTCTCAATGTGAGCGTATTCTACAAGTATAAGCTTCGAGCTGTCAACTACCCCTATGTCTTGAGGGTGATATTCTACCAGTCCTTGTTTTATGGGCAAAGAGCTGAGCATGCTGGGGCTTGTAGTTTCCTTCCCCACTGTACGTAGCAGTCTACAAGGCTCGAGATGCTAAGTGGAATTGGCTGAAAGAAATTAGATCTCCTCAGGGCAAGGGGCATGATAGCCTGTGTATGCCTGCTCTGTGATTGTCAGTGTGCACTACCCTATTAACAGATGTGTACCTGGTCTGGGACTGCGCATGGGTACCTACCACCGTCTATGATTGCTCCTGCGCCCACCCAGTAATTCCCCATGTGCTCCTGCACATTTGGGATCAGAATTTCCTACAACTTTTAAAGTCAATACCCTAATGTTCGGAATTTCCTGGGTGTGACGCAAAACACCTATTACACATTTCTCCTGTAACATTGTGAATTACATGTGGGTTATGGTGTCCTCACTATAGTCTGCATGTCCCAGCATTTACCAGGCATATTCCCCTTGCAAATTTGGGCAGGTTAACTCACCAAAATGACCTGTGGAAAATTCTCGGAGAGCAGTAACTAACCCAACACGTGTAATTCCGCCCTCTGTGTAGGGATTGGAAAATAATGGGCCACTCGGAATGGGCGCCTTAGACGTGTGCCTGTTTTTCCCTGTCTGGCCAGTGGAGCACTGTTGTCTATGGCCTGCGGCTGTGAAACATCTGAATGATGAAGGACAGGTGACATCGGAGACAGTGGTCCCCACAGGCGGGCCCTGCACGCATGACTCCCGGAGCACCCCCATGCTGGATCACCCAGGGGTGTAGCTTCAGTAATGATGTTTGGGGTGTTGCACCCACCTAATAAATGTATTATTTAATAAATAGTTGGGTACAGAAGCTTTCAGTCGGGTATAGAAAGGTGTCTGTCGGAATTCACCTGGGATTTTTAAACACTCACTCAGACAAAAACACGCACACAGGCACACACGCACGCACACACACACACACACACTCTCTCTCTCGCTCTCTCTCGTCTCTGTTTTGAAGGTCTTAAAACATCAATCAATCAGGGGAATTGTAAGCGGGCTACTCACCCGAGAGGGTCTCAAGGCGCTGGGGGTGGGGGGTGGGGTCAGCAGTTCCGATCATTCGAAGAGCCAGGTCTTGAGAGCCTTCCTGAAGGTATTCAGGGAGGGGGCGTGTCTGAGGTCGATCGGGAGCTCGTTCCAGGTCTTGGCCGAGATGTAGGAGAAGGCTCTTCCCCCTGCTTTTGCTCTGCGGAAGCGTGGGGTCTCGGCGAGGAAGAGGTTGGCGGATCGGAGGTCTCTTTTGGGTACTTGGAGGGTGATTCTGTCGTTGAGGTGTTGGGGTCCGGTGTTGTGTAGGCATTTGTATGCTCAGATGAGTAACTTGAAGGTGACTCTCTTCTCGATGGGGAGCCAGCAGAGCTTCCTTAGGTGTTGGCTGATGTGCTCGTGTCGAGGGATACCGAGGACGAGTCTGGCAGCGGTGTTCTGTATTGTCTGGAGCTTGCGGAGTAGAGACTTGTTTATGCCGGCGTTGAGGGCGTTTCCGTAGTCCATCCTACTGGTGATGAGTGCGTGGGTGACTGTCTTCCTTGACTCGGGGGGGATCCATTTGAAAGTCTTACGGAGGATGCGGAGGGTGTTGAAACAGCTCGAGGTGACGGAGTTGACCTGTCGGTTCATGGAGAGGGAGGAGTCGAGTATGATGCCGAGGTTTCTGGCGTGATCCGTGGGGGTCGAGGGGTGCCGAGGGCAGTGGGCCACCAGGTGTTGTTTCATGCTGCTGGGGTGGTTCCAAGGACGAGGACTTCTGTCTTTTCCGAGTTGAGCTTTAGGCAGCTGTTGCTCATCCAGGCCGCGATGTCCTGCATTCCTTCCTGGAAGTTGAGTCTGGTGGTGGTCGGGTCCTTGGTGAGGGAGAGGATGAGCTGGGTGTCGTCGGTGTAGGATACTATGCTTAGGCCGTGCTGTCAGACGATGGCTGCGAGGGGGGCCATGTAGATGTTGAAGAGGGTAGGGCTGAGCGATGATCCTTGGGGGACTCCGCAGTTGATTTCCGTGGGTTCGGAGAGGAAGGGTGGGAGTCTGATCCTTTGGCTTCTGCCGGTGAGGAACGATCGGATCCAGTAGAGGGCGGTTCCTTGTATTCCGGCGTTGTGTAGTCTGGCGGTGAGTGTGCGGTGGGAGACGGTGTCGAAGGCTGCTGAGAGGTCGAGTAGAATCAGGGCTGCGGTGTGGCCTTCGTCGAGGAGGGTGCAGATGTCGTCTGTGGCGGCGAGTAGGGCGGTCTCGGTGCTGTGGTTGCTGCGGAATCTGGATTGGGAGGGGTCGAGGATGGCGTTGTCTTCGATAAACCTTGTCAGTTCTGCGTTGACGGTCTTCTCCGTGACTTTCGCTGCGATGGGGAGGAGCGAGATGGGTAGGTAGTTTTTGAGGTCTGTCGGATCTGCTGTGGGCTTCTTGAGTAGGGGCCTGACTTCTGCGCGTTTCCAGTCGTCGGGGAAAGTGCCGGTCTCAAGGTGGTGTTGATGGTGCTTCGTAGTTCTGGTGCGATGGCGGTGGCGGCTCTGTGGTAGATGTGTGGTGGCCAGGGTAGATGTGTGGTGGGCAGGGGTCAGTAGGGGCCCCTGAATGGATGCCTTTCATGGTTGAGGCGGTCTCTTCGGTTGTGATTGGTGTCCAGGCGGAGATGGTGGGCTGGCTGGCGAAGCCAGAGGGCGGGGTGACTGCGGAGTCCGGCGTCTGGGTGTCAAAGTTGTCGTAGAGGTTTATGATCTTCAAGTGGAAGTAGGATCCGAGCTTGTCGCAGAGGTCCTGGGAGGGGGTGATGTCCGTGGCTTGGCTGCGGGGTTTGGTGAATTCCTGGATGACACTGAAGAGTTCCTTGGAGTTGCTGGAGTTGGCGAGGATTTTGTTGTGGATGAAGGTCCTTTTGGTGGTTCTGATGCTTTGGTGGTTTTTTGACATGGCGTCCTTGTAGGTGGTGTAGTTTTCAGGTGTCTTGCTGTTTCTCCAGTTCTTTTCCAGGCATCTGCAGGTGCGTCTGGCTTCTTGGAGGTCGTGGTGAACCAGGCGGCTTTTTTGGGGTGCTGTCTGTCGGAGTTGCGTAGCGGGGCGAGCTTGTCTGCACAGTTGGAGATCCATATGTGGAATTCCCTGGCTGCGAGGTGGGCATCGGTTGCGGCATTGGGGATGTTGCGGTTGAGGGTGGAGTTGAGCTGCTCCTCAGTGACTCTGCTCCAGTTCCTTCTCGGGGTGCAGAGCGGGTTAGGGCGGTTTGGGTCTGTCGACGAGGAAGTGTACACGTGGTGGTCGGTCCACGGGGTTGCGTGGTGTAGCTGAAGAGGACTCTGTTTCTTCCTGCGAAGATGGGGTCGAGGGTGTGTCCAGCCTTGTGGGTCGGCGTGGTGACGAATTGTTTCAGTCCAATGTTGGCGATGTTGTCCCGGAGGGTGGTGGAGTTGGGGTCGCTGGGGTTGTCGAGGTGGAAGTTCAGGTCTCCGCTGAGTATGTAGTCCATGGTGGCGATGGCATGCGGTGCGATGAAGTCGGTGATGGTGTCGGTGAAGAGTGCCCAGGGGCCGGGGGGTCTGTAGGCGAGGGTGCCGCAGAGTGTGGAGTTGGGGCTGCTCTGGATCTGGAAATGCAGGTGTTTGTCGGCGGGGAAGGTGTCACTGGAGGTGAAGAGGCGGAGGGAGTTTTTGTGCGCAATGGCGAGGCCTCCTCCCGGGTGGTTGGGGCGGTCCTTCCTCTGGATCTTGTAACCGTCCGGGATGGCGATGTCAGGGCCGGACGAGGCATTGGTCCAGGTTTCTGTGAAGAAGGCTACGTCGGGTGAGAGTGTATCGAGGAGGTTCCAGATCTCCACGTCGTGCCTGTGCATGGAGCGCACTTTGAGGAGGATGCATCTTAGGGCGTCGGTGGTGATGGCGGCCAGGGCGGTGGTGCAGGTCTGGCGGCAGTGGCTTCAGGAGAACTGGCCGTGGGTTGTGTTCGGTGTGGACTGCTGGCTGTTGTTGTTTCTTCCTGGGTTGAGTGCGAGGAGGCTGGCTGGGTCATATCAGTGGATGGTACGAGATCCAGGGTTCCAGGCGCTGGTCGCTGTTGGGTCGCAGACGGGCTTGCCTTAGGCACGCCTTCAGCCCGCCAGAGTCACGCCTGTTGCGCGCGACCTCGCAGCGGCCGCCATTAAGTAGGGGAAGGGGGGAGGGATGAGCAGCTGGGAGGCGGGAGCGGGGACCATCAGGGGGAGGGGCCACAGGGGCAGCAGCGGCGGGAAAAAGGACGCAAGGAAAAGCACAACAGAGCAAAAAAATAAACAGAATATACGGCGTTGACGACAGAAAACAGCAATAAGGTGAAAAACAGCAATTGAAGAGAAATAGACAAGGTAATTACAGGCGCAATGAGGGCAGGAATACAGACACAGCAGAAGCAGGGATACGGGCAAGACGAGGTGGGCCCAGAGCGGGCAGGTAGCGGCCTCGAACATCTACCAGGTGGTGGTCAGCAGGGTCAGCGGCGGAGCAGCGCACAGCGGAGCTGCTGGGGAGAGAGCAGGCCTCAGACCAGGGGTTATTTTACAAGGTACTGTGTTTCAAGTACTCCTGCACAATCTGCACTCCTTTCCCTTTCCACTGGACCTTAAGCCCCCCTCATGCGCTGCTTCTCATATAATGATTAGCATGATATGCCAGCTTGTCTGTTGGAAAATCACCCCCCGCCATCTTACTGACAAAGCTATGCCCCTGTGGTCACCCTTCCACAATGAAAGTTCCAAGAGTAGGGGCGCTCCCATTTCCACCCGCAAGGAAGATGTCCAAGCCTTTCGACGCACTAACCAGGATTCTCCTTCCCTCCTCTTTCTAGCAACACAGAAATCTTAAGCAGCGGTGACTGCCACCCAGCACCAGCATGCCTTAGCACAAATAAAGAGATTGGCACGCCCTCAGCAACTCAATAACTAGTTTTGCTGCTGCCACTTCTGCACCCCGAAGGTCTGGAAAACCAGGGATCCAAACGGCATCATCTTGGATACTCTGTAGCACAAGGAGGTGCCTTCTCCTCATCCTTGCGTGGATAAGTATGCAAAGTCTCAACTTGACACAACAGAAACATCTGGGTTGCCACAAAGATTAGTGACTTCCTTCTGATCTAGTTGGCCGCTCCATCCAAGTCTGTGCAAGTGTTTTTCCCATCAATCCCCTTGCTCCGGTTTCTCAGTTAAAACATGAGTGAAATTCTTAACAGGAGCAAAAATAAATGCAAATGAAATCTAGACTTGAGAAAAATGCTGAATGTATTTTTAAAATGATATGTCACGTGAAGTTGCCTAGCCATATATTAACTATCTGTAATAGCTTTTTTCTCAATTTGTAAGAAAAAAACACAATTTTGCCACCATTTTCGCAAAGGGTTTTGAGTAAATGCGAACCCCACAACACTTGTAGGGGTGATTAGACTTGCTTGGCCTCCTTGAAACTATCAAAATATTTAATGAATTCCTCTTCTAAATCTATTGCCAATTTATGTAAAAAAGCGTGCTGTAAAATAACAACTTGGCCTCATTTTAAAAACACTTTCTTGGTGAAAATCTTCTAAAGCCTCCTGAAGGAAGCCAGGCTTGCTTGCTTTGCTCGGTGCAGTTCTGGAGAGGTATTCACATCCTACAACTTTCAAAGTTGACCAGCCGTCAATCGGGCAGAGGCTCCATCATGACCACCACAGGCAGCAGCATGGTAAAAACACTGGGGCATATTTACAAACCCCTTGCGCCACTTTTGCGCCGCCGTTGCGTCACGCATGTGACGCAGCGGCGACGCAAACCATGCGCCGCGTTAAGCTATATTTACAACGTGACGCATCTAGGGAGATGTGTCACGTAGTAAACCCCTGCGCCACATGAAACCTGCGTCAGGTTTCATGTGGGCGTACCGGCGTTCCGGCGCAGGAACGCCTCGGAAAAGTGACGTAGTGAAATCTACAAGATTTCACGCAGTCACTTTCTCGACGCTGGTGCGTCAAATCCTTACGCCTGCTTCAAGCAGGCGTAAGGATTGACGCACCATGTTAGGGATAGGGAAGGTTGGAACAGTGCTGGAGTTGCGTCGCACTTGCGACACAACTTCAGCACTGCGCCAACCTTCCGCCGGCAGATGCATCACGCATCTGCTTATCCTTGCGCCACGATGCGCCGCATTGTAAATGCGGCGCATCGGACGTGGCGCAAGGGTAAACTTGCGTGACGCATTTTCCCTGGCGCATCCCTGCTGATATGCAGGGATGCGCCATGGAACGTAAATATGCCCCACTGTTCCTCACCCACACTTTCAAGGCACTCAAATAAGGCATCTTTTTGATTTAGTATTGTGCTGGTATGTGCATATCATTTGTCAGTATGCGCCACTGAGAGGTGTTTACAGGAGCGGGGAGAGATATGTCTACAAAAGTTGAGGGAAGTTGCATTGACTGGCGGCGAGTTACGAAATATTGTCATTATTACTATGTGTATAATTACAATGGACTAGACTTGTCCAAGACAAGATGTCTAAGATCAAGGGAAGTGACGTTAGAAAGGGGTAAGATATGTTATATCCTGAAGGTTCAGCTGGAAGGTGGCCTTTCCAGACATTCAGAAGGAAAGTTTTTTTTTTTTAAAGAGTTTTATATAGCGCAAACTAGACCCGAAGATATCAGGTATCAGAGCGCTTTATATGAGCACCAGTTACGTTACAGACGGACACATTCATTATTGTTAGGCACAGGGAGATTAAGTGATTTGCCCAGAATCACAGGATGTTGAGCTTCATTGCCGAGACTCAAACCTGGTTCTCCAGCTTCGAGGTCGACCGCTCTAGCCGTTAGCCCACTTCCTCTCCCCAAGTTGACAAGTGACTGCGAAAGATTGTATTCCTGTTTTCTCCTTCTTGTTTTTGTGAATCTTAAAGACAGGCTAATTGGGCTGGTCGGGAGTGCTAGATTGGCCTGTGAAGAACAGCTTTCCAGATATTGGGAGTTTGCATGTGTTCATCTTTGGAGGTACCACACAGGGCTTTACATTTACAATCGTTCCTTCTCAGGAATCGCCCCAAGAATCTGGAACTCCCTGCCTATGGAAACGAGATTGATTCCATCAACAGTGTCCTTCAAAAAGGAAGTGAAAGCGCTACTGATGAGTACTTTCCTGACCTGAAGTTTAGCCGGGGTCCTGAGCTACATCTACCTAATACTGATGGATCCTTTCTAGCCCAGTGATCGGCTACTCCTCTTCTAACGTCACGATGACTCTTTTTGACGTATTTTATTGTCATATTCTTTTGGCCCTTATTATGTCTTTACAAACCTACTGTCAATTTTGTCTATTGCTGATGTTCTGCAGCAATTGCCTATATGTGTCGCATCTTTTTGTAAAGCGCTCTGATACCCTCTAGGGTCACGTTCGTGCTATACAAAACTTTTTTAATAAATAAATAAATAATTGTAACCTGAGCTGAAAGAGTGGCTGTGAAGGCTGTATGTATGTTCTCCAGGGAGCAGGCAGACCACTCAGTGGAAGGATAAACAACAGGATGTGGGAGCACACCGCTGACCTCTCAGGCAAGGTTCGCCCCTGGCCTTCTGGTAAATGCAGTTTCTTGTAGTTCGCTCCGATATTTTCGAGTGATTCGCCAAGGTTGGCGCAGATAGTGCTGATCTCTAGACACGTGTTTCTGGTTTATTAAATGTCATCAGTAGAGAATACAGTCTTGTATTTTGGGGTTTGCTGAGTAGGCTGCCAAACATTATATCAGGTCCGGTACCTCTCACTGGCGCGCAGGTGCTTCATCCACAAGCTCGTCAGCTCAATGACTCACGGGAGTACTTTAAATAAACAACAGGATGTGGGAGCACACCGCTGACCTCTCAGGCAAGGTTCGCCCCTGGCATTCTGGTAAATGCAGTTTCTTGTAGTTCGCTCCGATATTTTCGAGTGTTTCGCCAAGGTTGGCGCAGATAGTGCTGATCTCTAGACACGTGTTTCTGGTTTATTAACCGTCATCAGTAGAGAATACAGTCTTGTATTTTGGGGTTTGCTGAGTAGGCTGCCAAACATTATATCAGGTCCGGTACCTCTCACTGGCGCGCAGGTGCTTCATCCACGAGCTCGTCAGCTCAATGACTCACGGGAGTACTTTAAATAAAAAACAGGATGTGGGAGCACACCGCTGACCTCTCAGGCAAGGTTCGCCCTGGCATTCTGGTAAATGTAGTTTCTTGTAGTTCGCTCCGATATTTTCGAGTGTTTCGCCAAGGTTGGCGCAGATAGTGCTGATCTCTAGACACGTGTTTCTGGTTTATTAACTGTCATCATTAGAGAATACAGTCTTGTATTTTGGGGTTTGCTGAGTAGGCTGCCAAACATTATATCAGGTCCGGTACCTCTCACTGGCGCGCAGGTGCTTCATCCACGAGCTCGTCAGCTTAATGACTCACGGGAGTACTTTAAATAAACAACAGGATGTGGGAGCACACCGCTGACCTCTCAGGCAAGGTTCGCCCCTGGCATTCTGGTAAATGCAGTTTCTTGTAGTTCGCCCCAAATTTAAAGCCTGTAATCTCTACTGATGACGGTTAAAGAACCAGAAACACGTGACTAGAGATCAGCACTATCTGCGCCAACTCTGGCGAAACACTCGGAATACTATGGCAAAGCAAGCAACATGAGACTGCATTTACCAGAATGCCAGGGGCGAACCTTGCTGGGGGTGAGCGGTGTGCTCCCACCCCTGTTCCTGTTTAAAAGTACTCCCGTGAGTCATTGAGCTGACGAGCTCGTGGAAGAAGCACCCGCGCGCCAGTGAGAGGTACTTGACCTGATGCAATGTTTGGCAGCCTACTCAGCAAACCCCAAATTTAAAGCCTGTAATCTTTACTGATGACGGTTAAAGAACCAGAAACACGTGTCTAGAGATCAGCACTATCTGCGCCAACTCTGGCGAAACACTCAGAATACTATGGCAAAGCAAGCAACATGAGACTGCATTTACCAGAATGCCAGGGGCGAACCTTGCTGGGGGTGAAGCGGTGTGCTCCCACCCCTGTTCCTGTTTAAAAGTACTCCTGTGAGTCATTGAGCTGATGAGCTCGTGGAAGAAGCACCCGCGCGCCAGTAAGAGGTACTTGACCTGATGCAATGTTTGGCAGCCTACTCAGCAAACCCCAAATTTAAAGCCTGTAATCTCTACTGATGACGGTTAAAGAACCAGAAACACATGTCTAGAGATCAGCACTATCTGCGCCAACTCTGGCGAAACACTCGGAATACTATGGCAAAGCAAGCAACATGAGACTGCATTTACCAGAATGCCAGGGGCGAACCTTGCTCGGGGGTGAAGCGGTGTGCTCCCACCCCTGTTCCTGTTTAAAAGTACTCCCGTGAGTCATTGAGCTGACGAGCTTGTGGAAGAAGCACCCGCGCTCGAGTGAGAGGTACTTGACCTGATGCAATGTTTGGCAGCCTACTCAGCAAACCCCAAATTTAAAGCCTGTAATCTCTACTGATGACGGTTAAAGAACCAGAAACACATGTCTAGAGATCAGCACTATCTGCGCCAACTCTGGCGAAACACTCGGAATACTATGGCAAAGCAAGCAACATGAGACTGCATTTACCAGAATGCCAGGGGCGAACCTTGCTGGGGGTGAAGCGGTGTGCTCCCACCCCTGTTCCTGTTTAAAAGTACTCCCGTGAGTCATTGAGCTGACGAGCTCGTGGAAGAAGCACCCGCGCGCCAGTGAGAGGTACTTGACCTGATGCAATGTTTGGCAGCCTACTCAGCAAACCCCAAATTTAAAGCCTGTAATCTCTACTGATGACGGTTAAAGAACCAGAAACACGTGTCTAGAGATCAGCACTATCTGCGCCAACTCTGGCGAAACACTCGGAATACTAGGGCAAAGCAAGCAACATGAGACTGCATTTACCAGAATGCCAGGGGCAAACCTTGCTGGGGGGTGAAGCGGTGTGCTCCCACCCCTGTTCCTGTTTAAAAGTACTCCCGTGAGTCATTGAGCTGACGAGCTCGTGGAAGAAGCACCCACGCGCCAGTGAGAGGTACTTGACCTGATGCAATGTTTGGCAGCCTACTCAGCAAACACCAAATTTAAAGCCTGTAATCTCTACAAATGACGGTTAAAGAGGCAGAAACACGTGTCTAGAGATCAGCACCATCTGCGCCAACTCTGGCGAAACACTCGGAATACTATGGCAAAGCAAGCAACATGAGACTGCATTCACCAGAATGCCAGGGGCGAACCTTGCTGGGGGTGAAGCGGTGTGCTCCCACCACTGTTCCTGTTTAAACGTACTCCCGTGAGTCATTGAGCTGACGAGCTCGTGGTAGAAGCACCCGCGCGCCAGTGAGAGGTACTTGACCTGATGCAATGTTTGGCAGCCTACTCAGCAAACTCCAAATTTAAAGCCTGTAATCTCTACTGATGACGGTTAAAAAACGAGAAACACGTGTCTAGAGATCAGCACTATCTGCGCCAACTCTGGCGAAACACTCGGAATACTATGGCAAAGCAAGCAACATGAGACTGCATTTACCAGAATGCCAGGGGCGAGCCTTGCTGGGGGGTGAAGCGGTGTGCTCCCACCCCTGTTCCTGTTTAAAAGTACTCCCATGAGTCATTGAGCTGACGAGCTCGTGGAAGAAGCACCCGCGCGCCAGTGAGAGGTACTGGACCTGATGCAATGTTTGGCAGCCTACTCAGCAAACCCCAAATTTAAAGCCTGTAATCTCTACTGATGACGGTTAAAGAACCAGAAACACGTGTCTAGAGATCAGCACTATCTGCGCCAACTCTGGTGAAACACTCGGAATACTATGGCAAAGCAAGCAACATGAGTCTGCATTTACCAGAATGCCAGGGGCGAACCTTGCTGGGGGGTGAAGCGGTGTGCTCCCACCCCTGTTCCTGTTTAAAAGTACTCCCGTGAGTCATTGAGCTGACGAGCTCGTGGAAGAAGCACCCGCGCGCCAGTGAGAGGTACTTGACATGATGCAATGTTTGGCAGCCTACTCAGCAAACCCCAAATTTAAAGCCTGTAATCTCTACTGATGACGGTTAAAGAACCAGAAACAAGTGTCTAGAGATCAGCACTATCTGCGCCAACTCTAGCGAAACACTCGGAATACTATGGCAAAGCAAGCAACATGAGACTGCCTTTACCAGAATGCCAGGGGCAAGCCTTGCTGGGGGGTGAAGCGGTGTGCTCCCACCCCTGTTCCTGTTTAAAAGTACTCCCGTGAGTCATTGAGCTGACGAGCTCGTGGAAGAAGCACCCGCGCGCCAGTGAGAGGTACTTGACCTGATGCAATGTTTGGCAGCCTACTCAGCAAACCCCAAATTTAAAGCCTGTAATCCCTACTGATGACGGTTAAAGAACCAGAAACACATGTCTAGAGATCAGCACTATCTGCGCCAACTCTCGCGAAACACTCGGAATACTATGGCAAAGCAAGCAACATGAGACTGCATTTACCAGAATGCCAGGGGCGAACCTTGCTGGGGGGTGAAGCGGTGTGCTCCCACCCCTGTTCCTGTTTAAAAGTACTCCCGTGAGTCATTGAGCTGACGAGCTCGTGGAAGAAGCACCCGCGCGCCAGTGAGAGGTACTTGACCTGATGCAATGTTTGGCAGCCTACTCAGCAAACCCCAAATTTAAAGCCTGTAATCTCTACTGATGACGGTTAAAGAACCAGAAATACGTGTCTAGAGATCAGCACTATCTGCGCCAACTCTGGCGAAACACTCGGAATACTATGGCAAAGCAAGCAACATGAGACTGCATTTACCAGAATGCCAGGGGCGAACCTTGCTGGGGGTGAAGCGGTGTGCTCCCACCCCTGTTCCTGTTTAAAAGTACTCACGTGAGTCATTGAGCTCACGAGCTCGTGGAAGAAGCACCCGCGCGCCAGTGAGAGGTACTTGACCTGATGCAATGTTTGGCAGCCTACTCAGCAAACCCCAAATTTAAAGCCTATAATCTATACTGATGACGGATAAAGAAGCAGAAACACGTGTCTAGAGATCAGCACTATCTGCGCCAACTCTGGCGAAACACTCGGAATACTATGGCAAAGCAAGCAAAATGAGACTGCATTTACCAGAATGCCAGGGGCGAACCTTGCTGGGGGGTGAAGCGGTGTGCTCCCACCCCTGTTCCTGTTTAAACGTACTCCCGTGAGTCATTGAGCTGACGAGCTCGTGGAAGAAGCACCCGCGCGCCAGTGAGAGGTACTTGACCTGATGCAATGTTTGGCAGCCTACTCAGCAAACCCCAAATTTAAAGCCTGTAATCTCTACTGTTGATGGTTAAAGAACCAGAAACACGTGTCTAGAGATCAGCACTATCTCCGCCAACTCTGGCGAAACACTCGGAATACTATGGCAAAGCAAGCAACATGAGACTGCATTTACCAGAATGCCAGGGGCGAACCTTGCTGGGGGGTGAAGCGGTGTGCTCCCACCCCTGTTCCTGTTTAAAAGTACTCCCGTGAGTCATTGAGCTGACGACATCGTGGAAGAAGCACCCGCGCGCCAGTGAGAGGTACTTGACCTGATGCAATGTTTGGCAGCCTACTCAGCAAACCCCAAATTTAAAGCCTGTAATCTCTACTGATGACGGTTAAAGAACCAGAAACACGTGTCTAGAGATCAGCACTATCTGCGCCAACTCTGGCGAAACACTCGGAATACTATGGGAAAGCAAGCAACATGAGACTGCATTTACCAGAATGCCAGGGGCGAACCTTGCTGGGGGTGAAGCGGTGTGCTCCCACCCCTGTTCCTGTTTAAAAGTACTCCCGTGAGTCATTGAGCTGACAAGCTCGTGGAAAAAGCACCCGCGCGCCAGTGAGAGGTACTTGACCTGATGCAATGTTTGGCAGCCTACTCAGCAAACCCCAAATTTAAAGCCTGTAATCTCTACTGATGACGGTTAAAGAACCAGAAACACGTGTCTAGAGATCAGCACTATCTGCGCCAACTCTGGCGAAACCCGCGGAATACTATGGCAAAGCAAGCAACATGAGACTGCATTTACCAGAATGCCAGGGGTGACCCTTGCTGAGGGGTGAAGCGGTGTGCTCCCACCCCTGTTCTTGTTTAAAAGTACTCCAGTGAGTCATTGAGCTGACGAGCTCGTGGAAGAAGCACCCGCGCGCCAGTGAGAGGTACTTGACCTGATGCAATGTTTGGCAGCCTACTCAGCAAACCCCAAATTTAAAGCCTGTAATCTCTACTGATGACGTTTAAAGAACCAGAAACTCGTGTCTAGAGATCAGCACTATCTGCGCCAACTCTGGCGAAACACTCGGAATACTATGGCAAAGCAAGCAACATGAGACTGCATTTACCAGAATGCCAGGGGCGAACCTTGCTGGGGGGTGAACCGGTGTGCTCCCACCCCTGTTCCTGTTTAAAAGTACTCCCGTGAGTCATTGAGCTGACGAGCTCGTGGAAGAAGCACCCGCGCCCCAGTGAGAGGTACTTGACCTGATGCAATGTTTGGCAGCCTACTCAGCAAACCCCAAATTTAAAGCCTGTAATCTCTACTGATGACGGTTAAAGAACCAGAAACACGTGTCTAGAAATCAGCACTATCTGCGCCAACTCTGGCGAAACACTCGGAATACTATGGCAAAGCAAGCAACATGAGACTGCATTTACCACAATGCCAGGGGCGAACCTTCCTGGGGGGTGAACCGGTGTGCTCCCACCCCTGTTCCTGTTTAAAAGTACTCCCGTGAGTCATTGAGCTGACGAGCTCGTGGAAGAAGCACCCGCGCGCCAGTAAGAGGTACTTGACCTGATGCAATGTTTGGCAGCCTACTCAGCAAATCCCAAATTTAAAGCCTGTAATCTCTACTGATGACGGTTAAAGAACCAGAAACACGTGTCTAGAGATCAGCACTATCTGCGCCAACTCTTGCGAAACACTCGGAATACTATGGCAAAGCAAGCAACATGAGACTGCATTTACCAGAATGCCAGGGGCGAACCTTGCTGGGGGTGAAGCGGTGTGCTCCCACCCCTGTTCCTGTTTAAAAGTACTCCCGTGAGTCATTGAGCTGACGAGCTCGTGGAAGAAGCACCCGCGCGCCAGTGAGAGGTACTTGACCTGATGCAATGTTTGGCAGCCTACTCAGCAAACCCCAAATTTAAAGCCTGTAATCTCTACTGATGACGGTTAAAGAACCAGAATCACGTGTCTAGAGATCAGCACTATCTGCGCCAACTCTGGCGAAACACTCGGAATACTATGGCAAAGCAAGCAACATGAGACTGCATTTACCAGAATGCCAGGGGCAAACCTTGCTGGGGGGTGAAGCGGTGTGCACCCACCCCTGTTCCTGTTTAAAAGTACTCCCGTGAGTCATTGAGCTGACGAGCTCGTGGAAGAAGCACCCGCGCGCCAGTGAGAGGTACTTGACCTGATGCAATGTTTGGCAGCCTACTCAGCAAACCCCAAATTTAAAGCCTGTAATCTCTACTGATGACGGTTAAAGAACCAGAAACACGTGTCTAGAGATCAGCACTAGCTGCGCCAACTCTGGCGAAACACTCGGAATACTATGGCAAAGCAAGCAACATGAGACTACATTTACCAGAATGCCAGGGGCGAACCTTGTTGGGGGGTGAAGCGGTGTGCTCCCACCCCTGTTCCTGTTTAAAAGTACTCCCATGAGTCATTGAGCTGACGAGCTCATGGAAGAAGCACCCGCGAGCCAGTGAGAGGTACTTGACCTGATGCAATGTTTGGCAGCCTACTCAGCAAACCCCCAATTTAAAGCCTGCAATCTCTACTGATGACGGTTAAAGAACCAGAAACACGTGTCTAGAGATCAGCACTATCTACGCCAACTCTGGCGAAACACTCAGAATACTATGGCAAAGCAAGCAACATGAGACTGCATTTACCAGAATGACAGGGGCGAACCTTGCTGGGGGTGAAGCGGTGTGCTCCCACCCCTGTTCCTGTTTAAAAGTACTCTCGTGAGTCATTGAGCTGACGAGCTCGTGGAAGAAGCACCCGCGCGCCAGTGAGAGGTACTTGACCTGATGCAATGTTTGGCAGCCTACTCAGCAAACCCCAAATTTAAAGCCTGTAATCGATACTGATGACGGATAAAGAAGCAGAAACACGTGTCTAGAGATCAGCACTATCTGCGCCAACTCTGGCGAAACACTCGGAATACTATGGCAAAGCAAGCAACATGAGACTGCATTTACCACAATGCCAGGGGCGAACCTTCCTGGGGGGTGAACCGGTGTGCTCCCACCCCTGTTCCTGTTTAAAAGTACTCTTGTGAGTCATTGAGCTGACGAGCTCGTGGAAGAAGCACCCGCGCGCCAGTGAGAGGTACTTGACCTGATGCAATGTTTGGCAGCCTACTCAGCAAACCCCAAATTTAAAGCCTGTAATCGATACTGATGACGGATAAAGAAGCAGAAACACGTGTCTAGAGATCAGCACTATCTGCGCCAACTCTGGCGAAACACTCGGAATACTATGGCAAAGCAAGCAACATGAGACTGCATTTACCAGAATGCCAGGGGCGAACCTTGCTGGGGGGTGAAGCGGTGTGCTCCCACCCCTGTTCCTGTTTAAAAGTACTCCCGTGAGTCATTGAGCTGACAAGCTCGTGGAAAAAGCACCCGCGCGCCAGTGAGAGGTACTTGACCTGATGCAATGTTTGGCAGCCTACTCAGCAAACCCCAAATTTAAAGCCTGTAATCTCTACTGATGACGGTTAAAGAACCAGAAACACGTGTCTAGAGATCAGCACTATCTGCGCCAACTCTGGCGAAACCCGCGGAATACTATGGCAAAGCAAGCAACATGAGACTGCATTTACCAGAATGCCAGGGGTGACCCTTGCTGAGGGGTGAAGCGGTGTGCTCCCACCCCTGTTCTTGTTTAAAAGTACTCCAGTGAGTCATTGAGCTGACGAGCTCGTGGAAGAAGCACCCGCGCGCCAGTGAGAGGTACTTGACCTGATGCAATGTTTGGCAGCCTACTCAGCAAACCCCAAATTTAAAGCCTGTAATCTCTACTGATGACGTTTAAAGAACCAGAAACTCGTGTCTAGAGATCAGCACTATCTGCGCCAACTCTGGCGAAACACTCGGAATACTATGGCAAAGCAAGCAACATGAGACTGCATTTACCAGAATGCCAGGGGCGAACCTTGCTGGGGGTGAACCGGTGTGCTCCCACCCCTGTTCCTGTTTAAAAGTACTCCCGTGAGTCATTGAGCTGACGAGCTCGTGGAAGAAGCACCCGCGCCCCAGTGAGAGGTACTTGACCTGATGCAATGTTTGGCAGCCTACTCAGCAAACCCCAAATTTAAAGCCTGTAATCTCTACTGATGACGGTTAAAGAACCAGAAACACGTGTCTAGAAATCAGCACTATCTGCGCCAACTCTGGCGAAACACTCGGAATACTATGGCAAAGCAAGCAACATGAGACTGCATTTACCACAATGCCAGGGGCGAACCTTCCTGGGGGGTGAACCGGTGTGCTCCCACCCCTGTTCCTGTTTAAAAGTACTCCCGTGAGTCATTGAGCTGACGAGCTCGTGGAAGAAGCACCCGCGCGCCAGTAAGAGGTACTTGACCTGATGCAATGTTTGGCAGCCTACTCAGCAAATCCCAAATTTAAAGCCTGTAATCTCTACTGATGACGGTTAAAGAACCAGAAACACGTGTCTAGAGATCAGCACTATCTGCGCCAACTCTTGCGAAACACTCGGAATACTATGGCAAAGCAAGCAACATGAGACTGCATTTACCAGAATGCCAGGGGCGAACCTTGCTGGGGGTGAAGCGGTGTGCTCCCACCCCTGTTCCTGTTTAAAAGTACTCCCGTGAGTCATTGAGCTGACGAGCTCGTGGAAGAAGCACCCGCGCGCCAGTGAGAGGTACTTGACCTGATGCAATGTTTGGCAGCCTACTCAGCAAACCCCAAATTTAAAGCCTGTAATCTCTACTGATGACGGTTAAAGAACCAGAATCACGTGTCTAGAGATCAGCACTATCTGCGCCAACTCTGGCGAAACACTCGGAATACTATGGCAAAGCAAGCAACATGAGACTGCATTTACCAGAATGCCAGGGGCAAACCTTGCTGGGGGTGAAGCGGTGTGCACCCACCCCTGTTCCTGTTTAAAAGTACTCCCGTGAGTCATTGAGCTGACGAGCTCGTGGAAGAAGCACCCGCGCGCCAGTGAGAGGTACTTGACCTGATGCAATGTTTGGCAGCCTACTCAGCAAACCCCAAATTTAAAGCCTGTAATCTCTACTGATGACGGTTAAAGAACCAGAAACACGTGTCTAGAGATCAGCACTAGCTGCGCCAACTCTGGCGAAACACTCGGAATACTATGGCAAAGCAAGCAACATGAGACTACATTTACCAGAATGCCAGGGGCGAACCTTGTTGGGGGGTGAAGCGGTGTGCTCCCACCCCTGTTCCTGTTTAAAAGTACTCCCATGAGTCATTGAGCTGACGAGCTCATGGAAGAAGCACCCGCGAGCCAGTGAGAGGTACTTGACCTGATGCAATGTTTGGCAGCCTACTCAGCAAACCCCCAATTTAAAGCCTGCAATCTCTACTGATGACGGTTAAAGAACCAGAAACACGTGTCTAGAGATCAGCACTATCTACGCCAACTCTGGCGAAACACTCAGAATACTATGGCAAAGCAAGCAACATGAGACTGCATTTACCAGAATGACAGGGGCGAACCTTGCTGGGGGTGAAGCGGTGTGCTCCCACCCCTGTTCCTGTTTAAAAGTACTCTCGTGAGTCATTGAGCTGACGAGCTCGTGGAAGAAGCACCCGCGCGCCAGTGAGAGGTACTTGACCTGATGCAATGTTTGGCAGCCTACTCAGCAAACCCCAAATTTAAAGCCTGTAATCGATACTGATGACGGATAAAGAAGCAGAAACACGTGTCTAGAGATCAGCACTATCTGCGCCAACTCTGGCGAAACACTCGGAATACTATGGCAAAGCAAGCAACATGAGACTGCATTTACCAGAATGCCAGGGGCGAGCCTTGCTGGGGGGTGAAGAGGTGTGCTCCCACCCCTGTTCCTGTTTAAAAGTACTCCCATGAGTCATTGAGCTGACGAGCTCGTGGAAGAAGCACCCGCGCGCCAGTGAGAGGTACTTGACCTGATGCAATGTTTGGCAGCCTACTCAGCAAACACCAAATTTAAAGCCTGTAATCTCTACAAATGACGGTTAAAGAGGCAGAAACACGTGTCTAGAGATCAGCACCATCTGCGCCAACTCTGGCGAAACACTCGGAATACTATGGCAAAGCAAGCAACATGAGACTGCATTCACCAGAATGCCAGGGGCGAACCTTGCTGGGGGGTGAAGTGGTGTGCTCCCACCACTGCTCCTGTTTAAACGTACTCCTGTGAGTCATTGAGCTGACGAGCTCGTGGTAGAAGCACCCGCGCGCCAGTGAGAGGTACTTGACCTGATGCAATGTTTGGCAGCCTACTCAGCAAACTCCAAATTTAAAGCCTGTAATCTCTACTGATGACGGTTAAAGAACCAGAAACACGTGTCTAGAGATCAGCACTATCTGCGCCAACTCTGGCGAAACACTCGGAATACTATGGCAAAGCAAGCAACATGAGACTGCATCTACCAGAATGCCAGGGGCGAGCCTTGCTGGGGGGTGAAGCGGTGTGCTCCCACCCCTGTTCCTGTTTAAAAGTACTCCCATGAGTCATTGAGCTGACGAGCTCGTGGAAGAAGCACCCGCGCGCCAGTGAGAGGTACTTGACCTGATGCAATGTTTGGCAGCCTACTCAGCAAACCCCAAATTTAAAGCCTGTAATCTCTACTGATGACGGTTAAAGAACCAGAAACACGTGTCTAGAGATCAGCACTATCTGCGCCAACTCTGGCGAAACACTCGGAATACTATGGCAAAGCAAGCAACATGAGACTGCATTTACCAGAATGCCAGGGGCGAACCTTGCTGGGGGGTGAAGCGGTGTGCTCCCACCCCTGTTCCTGTTTAAAAGTACTCCCGTGAGTCATTGAGCTGACGAGCTCGTGGAAGAAGCACCCGCGAGCCAGTGAGAGGTACTTGACCTGATGCAATGTTTGGCAGCCTACTCAGCAAACCCCAAATTTAAAGCCTGTAATCCCTACTGATGACGGTTAAAGAACCAGAAACACGTGTCTAGAGATCAGCGCTATCTGCGCCAACTCTCGCGAAACACTCGGAATACTATGGCAAAGCAAGCAACATGAGACTGCATTTACCAGAATGCCAGGGGCGAACCTTGCTGGGGGGTGAACCCGTGTGCTCCCACCCCTGTTCCTGTTTAAAAGTACTCCCGTGAGTCATTGAGCTGACGAGCTCGTGGAAGAAGCACCCGCGCGCCAGTAAGAGGTACTTGACCTGATGCAATGTTTGGCAGCCTACTCAGCAAATCCCAAATTTAAAGCCTGTAATCTCTACTGATGACGGTTAAAGAACCAGAAACACGTGTCTAGAGATCAGCACTATCTGCGCCAACTCTTGCGAAACACTCGGAATACTATGGCAAAGCAAGCAACATGAGACTGCATTTACCAGAATGCCAGGGGCGAACCTTGCTGGGGGGTGAAGCGGTGTGCTCCCACCCCTGTTCCTGTTTAAAAGTACTCCCGTGAGTCATTGAGCTGACGAGCTCGTGGAAGAAGCACCCGCGCGCCAGTGAGAGGTACTTGACCTGATGCAATGTTTGGCAGCCTACTCAGCAAACCCCAAATTTAAAGCCTGTAATCTCTACTGATGACGGTTAAAGAACCAGAAATACGTGTCTAGAGATCAGCACTATCTGCGCCAACTCTGGCGAAACATTCGAAATACTATGGTAAAGCAAGCAACATGAGACTGCATTTACCAGAATGCCAGGGGCGAACCTTGCTGGGGGGTGAAGCGGTGTGCTCCCACCCCTGTTTCTGTTTAAAAGTACTCACGTGAGTCATTGAGCTCACGAGCTCGTGGAAGAAGCACCCGCACGCCAGTGAGAGGTACTTGACCTGATGCAATGTTTGGCAGCCTACTCAGCAAACCCCAAATTTAAAGCCTGTAATCTATACTGATGACGGATAAAGAAGCAGAAACACATGTGTAGAGATCAGCACTATCTGCGCCAACTCTGGCGAAACACTCGGAATACTATGGCAAAGCAAGCAACATGAGACTGCATTTACCAGAATGCCAGGGTAGAACCTTGCTGGGGGGTGAAGCGGTGTGCTCCCACCCCTGTTCCTGTTTAAACGTACTCCTGTGAGTCATTGAGCTGACGAGCTCGTGGAAGAAGCACCCGCGCGCCAGTGAGAGGTACTTGACCTGATGCAATGTTTGGCAGCCTACTCAGCAAACCCCAAATTTAAAGCCTGTAATCTCTACTGATGACGGTTAAAGAACCAGAAACACGTGTCTAGAGATCAGCACTATCTCCGCCAACTCTGGCGAAACACTCGGAATACTATGGCAAAGCAAGCAACATGAGACTGCATTTACCAGAATGCCAGGGGCGAACCTTGCTGGGGGGTGAAGCGGTGTGCTCCCACCCCTGTTCCTGTTTAAAAGTACTCCCGTGAGTCATTGAGCTGACGAGCTCGTGGAAGAAGCACCCTCGCGCCAGTGAGAGGTACTTGACCTGATGCAATGTTTGGCAGCCTACTCAGCAAACCCCAAATTTAAAGCCTGTAATCTCTACTGATGACGGTTAAAGAACCAGAAACACATGTCTAGAGATCAGCACTATCTGCGCCAACTCTGGCGAAACACTCGGAATACTATGGGAAAGCAAGCAACATGAGACTGCATTTACCAGAATGCCAGGGGCGAACCTTGCTGGGGGTGAAGCGGTGTGCTCCCACCCCTGTTCCTGTTTAAAAGTACTCCCGTGAGTCATTGAGCTGACGAGCTCGTGGAAAAAGCACCCGCGCGCCAGTGAGAGGTACTTGACCTGATGCAATGTTTGGCAGCCTACTCAGCAAACCCCAAATTTAAAGCCTGTAATCTCTACTGATGACGGTTAAAGAACCAGAAACACGTGTCTAGAGATCAGCACTATCTGCGCCAACTCTGGCGAAACACTCGGAATACTATGGCAAAGCAAGCAACATGAGACTGATTTACCAGAATGCCAGGGGCGAACCTTGCTGAGGGGTGAAGCGGTGTGCTCCCACCCCTGTTCCTGTAAAGTACTCCAGTGAGTCATTGAGCTGACGAGCTCGTGGAAGAAGCACCCGCGCGCCAGTGAGAGGTACTTGACCTGATGCAATGTTTGGCAGCCTACTCAGCAAACCCCAAATTTAAAGCCTGTAATCTCTACTGATGACGTTTAAAGAACCAGAAACTCGTGTCTAGAGATCAGCACTATCTGCGCCAACTCTGGCGAAACACTCGGAATACTATGGCAAAGCAAGCAACATGAGACTGCATTTACCAGAATGCCAGGGGCGAACCTTGCTGGGGGTGAACCGGTGTGCTCCCACCCCTGTTCCTGTTTAAAAGTACTCCCGTGAGTCATTGAGCTGACGAGCTCGTGGAAGAAGCACCCGCGCCCCAGTGAGAGGTACTTGACCTGATGCAATGTTTGGCAGCCTACTCAGCAAACCCCAAATTTAAAGCCTGTAATCTCTACTGATGACGGTTAAAGAACCAGAAACACGTGTCTAGAGATCAGCACTATCTGCGCCAACTCTGGCGAAACACTCGGAATACTATGGCAAAGCAAGCAACATGAGACTGCATTTACCAGAATGCCAGGGGCGAACCTTCCTGGGGGGTGAACCGGTGTGCTCCCACCCCTGTTCCTGTTTAAAAGTACTCCCGTGAGTCATTGAGCTGACGAGCTCGTGGAAGAAGCACCCGCGCGCCAGTAAGAGGTACTTGACCTGATGCAATGTTTGGCAGCCTACTCAGCAAATCCCAAATTTAAAGCCTGTAATCTCTACAAATGACGGTTAAAGAGGCAGAAACACGTGTCTAGAGATCAGCACCATCTGCGCCAACTCTGGCGAAACACTCGGAATACTATGGCAAAGCAAGCAACATGAGACTGCATTCACCAGAATGCCAGGGGCGAACCTTGCTGGGGGGTGAAGCGGTGTGCTCCCACCACTGTTCCTGTTTAAACGTACTCCCGTGAGTCATTGAGCTGACGAGCTCGTGGTAGAAGCACCCGCGCGCCAGTGAGAGGTACTTGACCTGATGCAATGTTTGGCAGCCTACTCAGCAAACTCCAAATTTAAAGCCTGTAATCTCTACTGATGACGGTTAAAAAACCAGAAACACGTGTCTAGAGATCAGCACTATCTGCGCCAACTCTGGCGAAATACTCGGAATACTATGGCAAAGCAAGCAACATGAGACTGCATTTACCAGAATGCCAGGGGCGAGCCTTGCTGGGGGGTGAAGCGGTGTGCTCCCACCCCTGTTCCTGTTTAAAAGTACTCCCATGAGTCATTGAGCTGACGAGCTCGTGGAAGAAGCACCCGCGCGCCAGTGAGAGCTACTTGACCTGATGCAATGTTTGGCAGCCTACTCAGCAAACCCCAAATTTATAGCCTGTAATCTCTACTGATGACGGTTAAAGAACCAGAAACACGTGTCTAGAGATCAGCACTATCTGCGCCAACTCTGGCGAAACACTCGGAATACTATGGCAAAGCAAGCAACATGAGACTGCATTTACCAGAATGCCAGGGGCGAACCTTGCTGGGGGGTGAAGCGGTGTGCTCCCACCCCTGTTCCTGTTTAAAAGTACTCCCGTGAGTCATTGAGCTGACGAGCTCGTGGAAGAAGCACCCGCGCGCCAGTAAGAGGTACTTGACCTGATGCAATGTTTGGCAGCCTACTCAGCAAATCCCAATTTTAAAGCCTATAATCTCTACTGATGACGGTTAAAGAACCAGAAACACGTGTCTAGAGATCAGCACTATCTACGCCAACTCTAGCGAAACACTCGGAATACTATGGCAAAGCAAGCAACATGAGACTGCATTTACCAGAATGCCAGGGGCGAACCTTGCTGGGGGTTGAAGCGGTGTGCTCCCACCCCTGTTCCTGTTTAAAAGTACTCCCGTGAGTCATTGAGCTGACGAGCTCGTGGAAGAAGCACCCGCGCGCCAGTGAGAGGTACTTGACCTGATGCAATGTTTGGCAGCCTACTCAGCAAACCCCAAATTTAAAGCCTGTAATCTCTACTGATGACGGTTAAAGAACCAGAAATACGTGTCTAGAGATCAGCACTATCTGCGCCAACTCTGGCGAAACACTCAGAATACTATGGCAAAGCAAGCAACATGAGACTGCATTTACCAGAATGCCAGGGGCGAACCTTGCTGGGGGTGAAGCGGTGTGCTCCCACCCCTGTTCCTGTTTAAAAGTACTCCCGTGAGGCATTGAGCTGACGAGCTCGTGGAAGAAGCACCTGCGCGCCAGTGAGAGGTACTTGACCTGATGCAATGTTTGGCAGCCTACTCAGCAAACCCCCAATTTAAAGCCTGTAATCTCTACTGATGACGGTTAAAGAACCAGAAACACGTGTCTAGAGATCAGCACTATCTGCGCCAACTCTGGCGAAACACTCGGAATACTATGGCAAAGCAAGCAACATGAGACTGCATTTACCAGAATGCCAGGAGCAAACCTTGCTGGGGGTGAAGCGGTGTGCTCCCACCCCTGTTCCTGTTTAAAAGTACTCACGTGAGTCATTGAGCTCACGAGCTCGTGGAAGAAGCACCCGCGCGCCAGTGAGAGGTACTTGACCTGATGCAATGTTTGGCAGCCTACTCAGCAAACCCCAAATTTAAAGCCTGTAATCTATACTGATGACGGATAAAGAAGCAGAAACACGTGTCTAGAGATCAGCACTATCTGCGCCAACTCTGGCGAAACACTCGGAATACTATGGCAAAGCAAGCAACATGAGATTGCATTTACCAGAATGCCAGGGGCGAGCCTTGCTGGGGGGTGAAGCGGTGTGCTCCCACCCCTGTTCCTGTTTAAAAGTACTCCCGTGAGTCATTGAGCTGACGAGCTCGTGGAAGAAGCACCCGCGCGCCAGTGAGAGGTACTTGACCTGATGCAATGTTTGGCAGCCTACTCAGCAAACCCCAAATTTAAAGCCTGTAATCCCTACTGATGACGGTTAAAGAACCAGAAACACGTGTCTAGAGATCAGCACTATCTGCGCCAACTCTCGCGAAACACTCGGAATACTATGGCAAAGCAAGCAACATGAGACTGCATTTACCAGAATGCCAGGGGCGAACCTTGCTGGGGGGTGAACCGGTGTGCTCCCACCCCTGTTCCTGTTTAAAAGTACTCCAGTGAGTCATTGAGCTGACGAGCTCGTGGAAGAAGCACCCGCGCGCCAGTAAGAGGTACTTGACCTGATGCAATGTTTGGCAGCCTACTCAGCAAATCCCAAATTTAAAGCCTGTAATCTCTACTGATGACGGTTAAAGAACCAGAAACACGTGTCTAGAGATCAGCACTATCTGCGCCAACTCTTGCGAAACACTCGGAATACTATGGCAAAGCAAGCAACATGAGACTGCATTTACCAGAATGCCAGGGGCGAACCTTGCTGGGGGGTGAAGCGGTGTGCTCCCAACCCTGTTCCTGTTTAAAAGTACTCCCGTGAGTCATTGAGCTGACGAGCTCGTGGAAGAAGCACCCGCGCGCCAGTGAGAGGTACTTGACCTGATGCAATGTTTGGCAGCCTACTCAGAAAACCCCAAATTTAAAGCCAGTAATCTCTACTGATGACGGTTAAAGAACCAGAAATACGTGTCTAGAGATCAGCACTATCTGCGCCAACTCTGGCGAAACATTCGGAATACTATGGTAAAGCAAGCAACATGAGACTGCATTTACCAGAATGCCAGGGCGAACCTTGCTGGGGGTGAAGCGGTGTGCTCCCACCCCTGTTCCTGTTTAAAAGTACTCACGTGAGTCATTGAGCTCACGAGCTCGTGGAAGAAGCACCCGCGCGCCAGTGAGAGGTACTTGACCTGATGCAATGTTTGGCAGCCTACTCAGCAAACCCCAAATTTAAAGCCTGTAATCTATACTGATGACGGATAAAGAAGCAGAAACACGTGTCTAGAGATCAGCACTATCTGCGCCAACTCTGGCGAAACACTCGGAATACTATGTCAAAGCAAGCAACATGAGACTGCATTTACCAGAATGCCAGGGGCGAACCTTGCTGGGGGGTGAAGCGGTGTGCTCCCACCCCTGTTCCTGTTTAAACGTACTCCCGTGAGTCATTGAGCTGACGAGCTCGTGGAAGAAGCACCCGCGCGCCAGTGAGAGGTACTTGACCTGATGCAATGTTTGGCAGCCTACTCAGCAAACCCCAAATTTAAAGCCTGTAATCTCTACTGATGACGGTTAAAGAACCAGAAACACGGGTCTAGAGATCAGCACTATCTCCGCCAACTCTGGCGAAAACTCGGAATACTATGGCAAAGCAAGCAACATGAGACTGCATTTACCAGAATGCCAGGGGCGAACCTTGCTGGGGGGTGAAGCGGTGTGCTCCCACCCATGTTCCTGTTTAAAAGTACTCCCGTGAGTCATTGAGCTGACGAGCTCGTGGAAGACGCACCCGCGCGCCAGTGAGAGGTACTTGACCTGATGCAAAGTTTGGCAGCCTACTCAGCAAACCCCAAATTTAAAGCCTGTAATCTCTACTGATGACGGTTAAAGAACCAGAAACACGTGTCTAGAGATCAGCACTATCTGCGCCAACTCTGGCGAAACACTCGGAATACTATGGGAAAGCAAGCAACATGAGACTGCATTTACCAGAATGCCAGGGGCGAACCTTGCTGGGGGGGTGAAGCGGTGTGCTCCCACCCCTGTTCCTGTTTAAAAGTACTCCCGTGAGTCATTGAGCTGACGAGCTCGTGGAAGAAGCACCCGCGCGCCAGTGAGAGGTACTTGACCTGATGCAATGTTTGGCAGCCTACTCAGCAAACCCCAAATTTAAAGCCTGTAATCTCTACTGATGACGGTTAAAGAACCAGAAACACGTGTCTTGAGATCAGCACTATCTGCGCCAACTCTGGCGAAACACTCGGAATACTATGGCAAAGCAAGCAACATGAGACTGCATTTACCAGAATGCCAGGGGCGAACCTTGCTGAGGGGTGAAGCGGTGTGCTCCCACCCCTGTTCCTGTAAAGTACTCCAGTTAGTCATTGAGCTGACGAGCTTGTGGAAGAAGCACCCGCGCGCCAGTGAGAGGTCCTTGACCTGATGCAATGTTTGGCAGCCTACTCAGCAAACCCCAAATTTAAAGCCTGTAATCTCTACTGATGACGGTTAAAGAACCAGAAACTCGTGTCTAGAGATCAGCACTATCTGCGCCAACTCTGGCGAAACACTCGGAATACTATGGCAAAGCAAGCAACATGAGACTGCATTTACCAGAATGCCAGGGGCGAACCTTGCTGGGGGGTGAAGCGGTGTGCTCCCACCCCTGTTCCTGTTTAAAAGTACTCCTGTGAGTCATTGAGCTGACGAGCTCGTGGAAGAAGCACCCGCGCGCCAGTGAGAGGTACTTGACCTGATGCAATGTTTGGCAGCCTACTCAGCAAACCCCCAATTTAAAGCCTGTAATCTCTACTGATGACGGTTAAAGAACCAGAAACACGTGTCTAGAGATCAGCACTATCTGCGCCAACTCTGGCGAAACACTCGGAATACTATGGCAAAGCAAGCAACATGAGACTGCATTTACCAGAATGCCAGGAGCAAACCTTGCTGGGGGGTGAAGCGGTGTGCTCCCACCCCTGTTCCTGTTTAAAAGTACTCACGTGAGTCATTGAGCTCACGAGCTCGTGGAAGAAGCACCCGAGCGCCAGTGAGAGGTACTTGACCTGATGCAATGTTTGGCAGCCTACTCAGCAAACCCCAAATTTAAAGCCTGTAATCTATACTGATGACGGATAAAGAAGCAGAAACACGTGTCTAGAGATCAGCACTATCTGCGCCAACTCTGGCGAAACACTCGGAATACTATGGCAAAGCAAGCAACATGAGATTGCATTTACCAGAATGCCAGGGGCGAGCCTTGCTGGGGGTGAAGCGGTGTGCTCCCACCCCTGTTCCTGTTTAAAAGTACTCCCGTGAGTCATTGAGCTGACGAGCTCGTGGAAGAAGCACCCGCGCGCCAGTGAGAGGTACTTGACCTGATGCAATGTTTGGCAGCCTACTCAGCAAACCCCAAATTTAAAGCCTGTAATCCCTACTGATGACGGTTAAAGAACCAGAAACACGTGTCTAGAGATCAGCACTATCTGCGCCAACTCTCGCGAAACACTCGGAATACTATGGCAAAGCAAGCAACATGAGACTGCATTTACCAGAATGCCAGGGGCGAACCTTGCTGGGGGTGAACCGGTGTGCTCCCACCCCTGTTCCTGTTTAAAAGTACTCCCGTGAGTCATTGAGCTGACGAGCTCATGGAAGAAGCACCCGCGCGCCAGTAAGAGGTACTTGACCTGATGCAATGTTTGGCAGCCTACTCAGCAAATCCCAAATTTAAAGCCTGTAATCTCTACTGATGACGGTTAAAGAACCAGAAACACGTGTCTAGAGATCAGCACTATCTGCGCCAACTCTTGCGAAACACTCGGAATACTATGGCAAAGCAAGCAACATGAGACTGCATTTACCAGAATGCCAGGGGCGAACCTTGCTGGGGGGTGAAGCGGTGTGCTCCCACCCCTGTTCCTGTTTAAAAGTACTCACGTGAGTCATTGAGCTCACGAGCTCGTGGAAGAAGCACCCGCGCGCCAGTGAGAGGTACTTGACCTGATGCAATGTTTGGCAGCCTACTCAGCAAACCCCAAATTTAAAGCCTGTAATCTATACTGATGACGGATAAAGAAGCAGAAACACGTGTCTAGAGATCAGCACTATCTGCGCCAACTCTGGCGAAACACTCGGAATACTATGGCAAAGCAAGCAACATGAGACTGCATTTACCAGAATGCCAGGGGCGAACCTTGCTGGGGGGTGAAGCGGTGTGCTCCCACCCCTGTTCCTGTTTAAACGTACTCCCGTGAGTCATTGAGCTGACGAGCTCGTGGAAGAAGCACCCGCGCGCCAGTGAGAGGTACTTGACCTGATGCAATGTTTGGCAGCCTACTCAGCAAACCCCAAATTTAAAGCCTGTAATCTCTACTGATGACGGTTAAAGAACCAGAAACACGGGTCTAGAGATCAGCACTATCTCCGCCAACTCTGGCGAAACACTCGGAATACTATGGGAAAGCAAGCAACATGAGACTGCATTTACCAGAATGCCAGGGGCGAACCTTGCTGGGGGGTGAAGCGGTGTGCTCCCACCCATGTTCCTGTTTAAAAGTACTCCCGTGAGTCATTGAGCTGACGAGCTCGTGGAAGACGCACCCGCGCGCCAGTGAGAGGTACTTGACCTGATGCAAAGTTTGGCAGCCTACTCAGCAAACCCCAAATTTAAAGCCTGTAATCTCTACTGATGACGGTTAAAGAACCAGAAACACGTGTCTAGAGATCAGCACTATCTGCGCCAACTCTGGCGAAACACTCGGAATACTATGGGAAAGCAAGCAACATGAGACTGCATTTACCAGAATGCCAGGGGCGAACCTTGCTGGGGGTGAAGCGGTGTGCTCCCACCCCTGTTCCTGTTTAAAAGTACTCCCGTGAGTCATTGAGCTGACGAGCTCGTGGAAAAAGCACCCGCGCGCCAGTGAGAGGTACTTGACCTGATGCAATGTTTGGCAGCCTACTCAGCAAACCCCAAATTTAAAGCCTGTAATCTCTACTGATGACGGTTAAAGAACCAGAAACACGTGTCTAGAGATTAGCACTATCTGCGCCAACTCTGGCGAAACACTCGGAATACTATGGCAAAGCAAGCAACATGAGACTGCATTTACCAGAATGCCAGGGGCGAACCTTGCTGAGGGGTGAAGCGGTGTGCTCCCACCCCTGTTTCTGTAAAGTACTCCAGTGAGTCATTGAGCTGACGAGCTCGGGGAAGAAGCACCCGCGCGCCAGTGAGAGGTACTTGACCTGATGCAATGTTTGGCAGCCTACTCAGCAAACCCCAAATTTAAAGCCTGTAATCTCTACTGATGACGTTTAAAGAACCAGAAACTCGTGTCTAGAGATCAGCACTATCTGCGCCAACTCTGGCGAAACACTCGAATACTATGGCAAAGCAAGCAACATGAGACTGCATTTACCAGAATGCCAGGGGCGAACCTTGCTGGGGGGTGAACCGGTGTGCTCCCACCCCTGTTCCTGTTTAAAAGTACTCCCGTGAGTCATTGAGCTGACGAGCTCGTGGAAGAAGCACCCGCGCCCCAGTGAGAGGTACTTGACCTGATGCAATGTTTGGCAGCCTACTCAGCAAACCCCAAATTTAAAGCCTGTAATCTCTACTGATGACGGTTAAAGAACCAGAAACACGTGTCTAGAGATCAGCACTATCTGCGCCAACTCTGGCGAAACACTCGGAATACTATGGCAAAGCAAGCAACATGAGACTGCATTTACCAGAATGCCAGGGGCGAACCTTCCGGGGGGGTGAACCGGTGTGCTCCCACCCCTGTTCCTGTTTAAAAGTACTCCCGTGAGTCATTGAGCTGACGAGCTCGTGGAAGAGGCACCCGCGCGCCAGTAAGAGGTACTTGACCTGATGCAATGTTTGGCAGCCTACTCAGCAAATCCCAAATTTAAAGCCTGTAATCTCTACAAATGACGGTTAAAGAGGCAGAAACACGTGTCTAGAGATCAGCACCATCTGCGCCAACTCTGGCGAAACACTCGGAATACTATGGCAAAGCAAGCAACATGAGTCTGCATTCACCAGAATGCCAGGGGCGAACCTTGCTGGGGGGTGAAGCGGTGTGCTCCCACCACTGTTCCTGTTTAAACGTACTCCCGTGAGTCATTGAGCTGACGAGCTCGTGGTAGAAGCACCCGCGCGCCAGTGAGAGGTACTTGACCTGATGCAATGTTTGGCAGCCTACTCAGCAAACTCCAAATTTAAAGCCTGTAATCTCTACTGATGACGGTTAAAAAACCAGAAACACGTGTCTAGAGATCAGCACTATCTGCGCCAACTCTGGCGAAACACTCGGAATACTATGGCAAAGCAAGCAACATGAGACTGCATTTACCAGAATGCCAGGGGCGAGCCTTGCTGGGGGTGAAGCGGTGTGCTCCCACCCCTGTTCCTGTTTAAAAGTACTCCCATGAGTCATTGAGCTGACGAGCTCGTGGAAGAAGCACCCGCGCGCCATTGAGAGGTACTTGACCTGATGCAATGTTTGGCAGCCTACTCAGCAAACCCCAAATTTAAAGCCTGTAATCTCTACTGATGACGGTTAAAGAACCAGAAACACGTGTCTAGAGATCAGCACTATCTGCGCCAACTCTGGCGAAACACTCGGAATACTATGGCAAAGCAAGCAACATGAGACTGCATTTACCAGAATGCCAGGGGCGAACCTTGCTGGGGGGTGAAGCGGTGTGCTCACACCCCTGTTCCTGTTTAAAAGTACTCCCGTGAGTCATTGAGCTGACGAGCTCGTGGAAGAAGCACCCGCGCGCCAGTGAGAGGTACTTGACATGATGCAATGTTTGGCAGCCTACTCAGCAAACCCCAAATTTAAAGCCTGTAATCTCTACTGATGACGGTTAAAGAACCAGAAACAAGTGTCTAGAGATCAGCACTATCTGCGCCAACTCTGGCGAAACACTCGGAATACTATGGCAAAGCAAGCAACATGAGACTGCATTTACCAGAATGCCAGGGGCGAACCTTGCTGGGGGGTGAACCGGTGTGCTCCCACCCCTGTTCCTGTTTAAAAGTACTCCCGTGAGTCATTGAGCTGACGAGCTCGTGGAAGAAGCACCCACGCGCCAGTAAGAGGTACTTGACCTGATGCAATGTTTGGCAGCCTACTCAGCAAATCCCAATTTTAAAGCCTGTAATCTCTACTGATGACGGTTAAAGAACCAGAAACACGTGTCTAGAGATCAGCACTATCTGCGCCAACTCTTGCGAAACACTCGGAATACTATGGCAAAGCAAGCAACATGAGACTGCATTTACCAGAATGCCAGGGGCGAACCTTGCTGGGGGTTGAAGCGGTGTGCTCCCACCCCTGTTCCTGTTTAAAAGTACTCCCGTGAGCCATTGAGCTGACGAGCTCGTGGAAGAAGCACCCGCGCGCCAGTGAGAGGTACTTGACCTGATGCAATGTTTGGCAGCCTACTCAGCAAACCCCAAATTTAAAGCCTGTAATCTCTACTGATGACGGTTAAAGAACCAGAAATACGTGTCTAGAGATCAGCACTATCTGTGCCAACTCTGGCGAAACACTCAGAATACTATGGCAAAGCAAGCAACATGAGACTGCATTTACCAGAATGCCAGGGGCGAACCTTGCTGGGGGGTGAAGCGGTGTGCTCCCACCCCTGTTCCTGTTTAAAAGTACTCACGTGAGTCATTGAGCTGACGAGCTCGTGGAAGAAGCACCCGCGCGCCAGTGAGAGGTACTTGACCTGATGCAATGTTTGGCAGCCTCCTCAGCAAACCCCAAATTTAAAGCCTGTAATCTCTACTGATGACGGTTAAAGAACCAGAAACACGTGTCTAGAGATCAGCACTATCTGCGCCAACTCTGGCGAAACACTCGGAATACTATGGGAAAGCAAGCAACATGAGACTGCATTTACCAGAATGCCAGGGGCGAACCTTGCTGGGGGTGAAGCGGTGTGCTCCCACCCCTGTTCCTGTTTAAAAGTACTCCCGTGAGTCATTGAGCTGACGAGCTCGTGGAAAAAGCACCCGCGCGCCAGTGAGAGGTACTTGACCTGATGCAATGTTTGGCAGCCTACTCAGCAAACCCCAAATTTAAAGCCTGTAATCTCTACTGATGACGGTTAAAGAACCAGAAACACGTGTCTAGAGATCAGCACTATCTGCGCCAACTCTGGCGAAACACTCGGAATACTATGGCAAAGCAAGCAACATGAGACTGCATTTATCAGAATGCCAGGGGCGAACCTTGCTGAGGGGTGAAGCGGTGTGCTCCCACCCCTGTTCCTGTTTAAAAGTACTCCAGTGAGTCATTGAGCTGACGAGCTCGTGGAAGAAGCACCCGCGCGCCAGTGAGAGGTACTTGACCTGATGCAATGTTTGGCAGCCTACTCAGCAAACCCCAAATTTAAAGCCTGTAATCTCTACTGATGACGTTTAAAGAACCAGAAACTCGTGTCTAGAGATCAGCACTATCTGCGCCAACTCTGGCGAAACACTCGGAATACTATGGCAAAGCAAGCAACATGAGACTGCATTTACCAGAATGCCAGGGGCGAACCTTGCTGGGGGTGAACCGGTGTGCTCCCACCCCTGTTCCTGTTTAAAAGTACTCCCGTGAGTCATTGAGCTGACGAGCTCGTGGAAGAAGCACCCGCGCCCCAGTGAGAGGTACTTGACCTGATGCAATGTTTGGCAGCCTACTCAGCAAACCCCAAATTTAAAGCCTGTAATCTCTACTGATGACGGTTAAAGAACCAGAAACACGTGTCTAGAGATCAGCACTATCTGCGCCAACTCTGGCGAAACACTCGGAATACTATGGCAAAGCAAGCAACATGAGACTGCATTTACCAGAATGCCAGGGACGAACCTTCCTGGGGGTGAACCGGTGTGCTCCCACCCCTGTTCCTGTTTAAAAGTACTCCCGTGAGTCATTGAGCTGACGAGCTCGTGGAAGAAGCACCCGCGCGCCAGTGAGAGGTACTTGACCCGATGCAATGTTTGGCAGCCTACTCAGCAAATCCCAAATTTAAAGCCTGTAATCTCTACTGATGACGTTTAAAGAACCAGAAACACGTGTCTAGAGATTAGCACTATCTGCGCCAACTCTTGCGAAACACTCGGAATACTATGGCAAAGCAAGCAACATGAGACTGCATTTACCAGAATGCCAGGGGCGAACCTTGCTGGGGGTGAATCGGTGTGCTCCCACCCCTGTTCCTGTTTAAAAGTACTCTCGTGAGTCATTGAGCTGACGAGCTCGTGGAAGAAGCACCCGCGCGCCAGTGAGAGGTACTTGACCTGATGCAATGTTTGGCAGCCTACTCAGCAAACCCCAAATTTAAAGCCTGTAATCTCTACTGATGATGGTTAAAGAACCAGAAACACGTGTCTAGAGATCAGCACTATCTGCGCCAACTCTGGCGAAACACTCGGAATACTATGGCAAAGCAAGCAACATGAGACTGCATTTACCAGAATGCCAGGGGCAAACCTTGCTGGGGGGTGAAGCGGTGTGCACCCACCCCTGTTCCTGTTTAAAAGTACTCCCGTGAGTCATTGAGCTGACGAGCTCGTGGAAGAAGCACCCGCGCGCCAGTGAGAGGTACTTGACCTGATGCAATGTTTGGCAGCCTACTCAGCAAACCCCAAATTTAAAGCCTGTAATCTCTACTGATGTCGGTTAAAGAACCAGAAACACGTGTCTAGAGATCAGCACTAGCTGCGCCAACTCTGGCGAAACACTCGGAATACTATGGCAAAGCAAGCAACATGAGACTGCATTTACCAGAATGCCAGGGGCGAACCTTGTTGGGGGGTTAAGCGGTGTGCTCCCACCCCTGTTCCTGTTTAAAAGTACTCCCGTGAGTCATTGAGCTGACGAGCTCATGGAAGAAGCACCCGCGCGCCAGTGAGAGGTACTTGACCTGATGCAATGTTTGGCAGCCTACTCAGCAAACCCCCAATTTAAAGCCTGCAATCTCTACTGATGACGGTTAAAGAACCAGAAACACGTGTCTAGAGATCAGCACTATCTGCGCCAACTCTGGCGAAACACTCAGAATACTATGGCAAAGCAAGCAACATGAGACTGCATTTACCAGAATGCCAGGGGCGAACCTTGCTGGGGGGTGAAGCGGTGTGCTCCCACCCCTGTTCCTGTTTAAAAGTACTCTCGTGAGTCATTGAGCTGACGAGCTCATGGAAGAAGCACCCGCGCGCCAGTGAGAGGTACTTGACCTGATGCAATGTTTGGCAGCCTACTCAGCAAACCCCAAATTTAAAGCCTGTAATCTCTACTGATGACGGTTAAAGAACCAGAAATACGTGTCTAGAGATCAGCACTATCTGCGCCAACTCTGGCGAAACATTCGGAATACTATGGTAAAGCAAGCAACATGAGACTGCATTTACCAGAATGCCAGGGGCGAACCTTGCTGGGGGTGAAGCGGTGTGCTCCCACCCCTGTTCCTGTTTAAAAGTACTCACGTGAGTCATTGAGCTCACGAGCTCGTGGAAGAAGCACCCGCACGCCAGTGAGAGGTACTTGACCTGATGCAATGTTTGGCAGCCTACTCAGCAAACCCCAAATTTAAAGACTGTAATCTATACTGATGACGGATAAAGAAGCAGAAACACGTGTCTAGAGATCAGCACTATCTGCGCCAACTCTGGCGAAACACTCGGAATACTATGGCAAAGCAAGCAACATGAGACTGCATTTACCAGAATGCCAGGGGCGAACCTTGCTGGGGGGTGAAGCGGTGTGCTCCCACCCCTTTTCCTGTTTAAACGTACTCCCGTGAGTCATTGAGCTGACGAGCTCGTGGAAGAAGCACACGCGCGCCAGTGAGAGGTACTTGACCTGATGCAATGTTTGGCAGCCTACTCAGCAAACCCCAAATTTAAAGCCTGTAATCTCTACTGATGACGGTTAAAGAACCAGAAACACGTGTCTAGAGATCAGCACTATCTCCGCCAACTCTGGCGAAACACTCGGAATACTATGGCAAAGCAAGCAACATGAGACTGCATTTACCAGAATGCCAGGGGCGAACCTTGCTGGGGGGTGAAGCGGTGTGCTCCCACCCCTTTTCCTGTTTAAACGTACTACCGTGAGTCATTGAGCTGACTAGCTCGTGGAAGAAGCACACGCGCGCCAGTGAGAGGTACTTGACCTGATGCAATGTTTGGCAGCCTACTCAGCAAACCCCAAATTTAAAGCCTGTAATCTCTACTGATGACGGTTAAAGAACCACAAACACGTGTCTAGAGATCAGCACTATCTCCGCCAACTCTGGCGAAACACTCGGAATACTATGGCAAAGCAAGCAACATGAGACTGCATTTACCAGAATGCCAGGGGCGAACCTTGCTGGGGGGTGAAGCGGTGTGCTCCCACCCCTGTTCCTGTTTAAAAGTACTCCCGTGAGTCATTGAGCTGACGAGCTCGTGGAAAAAGCACCCGCGCGCCAGTGAGAGGTACTTGACCTGATGCAATGTTTGGCAGCCTACTCAGCAAACCCCAAATTTAAAGCCTGTAATCTCTACTGATGACGGTTAAAGAACCAGAAACACGTGTCTAGAGATCAGCACTATCTGCGCCAACTCTGGCGAAACACTCGGAATACTATGGCAAAGCAAGCAACATGAGACTGCATTTACCAGAATGCCAGGGGCGAACCTTGCTGAGGGGTGAAGCGGTGTGCTCCCACCCCTGTTCCTGTAAAGTACTCCAGTGAGTCATTGAGCTGACGAGCTCGTGGAAGAAGCACCCGCGCGCCAGTGAGAGGTACTTGACCTGATGCAATGTTTGGCAGCCTACTCAGCAAACCCCAAATTTAAAGCCTGTAATCTCTACTGATGACGTTTAAAGAACCAGAAACTCGTGTCTAGAGATCAGCACTATCTGCGCCAACTCTGGCGAAACACTCGGAATACTATGGCAAAGCAAACAACATGAGACTGCATTTACCAGAATGCCAGGGGCGAACCTTGCTGGGGGTGAACCGGTGTGCTCCCACCCCTGTTCCTGTTTAAAAGTACTCCCGTGAGTCATTGAGCTGACGAGCTCGTGGAAGAAGCACCCGCGCCCCAGTGAGAGGTACTTGACCTGATGCAATGTTTGGCAGCCTACTCAGCAAACCCCAAATTTAAAGCCTGTAATCTCTACTGATGACGGTTAAAGAACCAGAAACACGTGTCTAGAGATCAGCACTATCTGCGCCAACTCTGGCGAAACACTCGGAATACTATGGCAAAGCAAGCAACATGAGACTGCATTTACCAGAATGCCAGGGGCGAACCTTCCTGGGGGGTGAACCGGTGTGCTCCCACCCCTGTTCCTGTTTAAAAGTACTCCCGTGAGTCATTGAGCTGACGAGCTCGTGGAAGAAGCACCCGCGCGCCAGTAAGAGGTACTTGACCTGATGCAATGTTTGGCAGCCTACTCAGCAAATCCCAAATTTAAAGCCTGTAATCTCTACAAATGACGATTAAAGAGGCAGAAACACGTGTCTAGAGATCAGCACCATCTGCGCCAACTCTGGCGAAACACTCGGAATACTATGGCAAAGCAAGCAACATGAGATTGCATTTACCAGAATGCCAGGGGCGAGCCTTGCTGGGGGGTGAAGCGGTGTGCTCCCACCCCTGTTCCTGTTTAAAAGTACTCCCGTGAGCCATTGAGCTGACGAGCTCGTGGAAGAAGCACCCGCGCGCCAGTGAGAGGTACTTAACCTGATGCAATGTTTGGCAGCCTACTCAGCAAACCCCAAATTTAAAGCCTGTAATCTCTACTGATGACGGTTAAAGAACCAGAAATACGTGTCTAGAGATCAGCACTATCTGCGCCAACTCTGGCGAAACACTCAGAATACTATGGCAAAGCAAGCAACATGAGACTGCATTTACCAGAATGCCAGGGGCGAACCTTGCTGGGGGGTGAAGCGGTGTGCTCCCACCCCTGTTCCTGTTTAAAAGTACTCACGTGAGTCATTGAGCTGACGAGCTCGTGGAAGAAGCACCCGCGCGCCAGTGAGAGGTACTTGACCTGATGCAATGTTTGGCAGCCTCCTCAGCAAACCCCAAATTTAAAGCCTGTAATCTCTACTGATGACGGTTAAAGAACCAGAAACACGTGTCTAGAGATCAGCACTATCTGCGCCAACTCTGGCGAAACACTCGGAATACTATGGGAAAGCAAGCAACATGAGACTGCATTTACCAGAATGCCAGGGGCGAACCTTGCTGGGGGTGAAGCGGTGTGCTCCCACCCCTGTTCCTGTTTAAAAGTACTCCCGTGAGTCATTGAGCTGACGAGCTCGTGGAAAAAGCACCCGCGCGCCAGTGAGAGGTACTTGACCTGATGCAATGTTTGGCAGCCTACTCAGCAAACCCCAAATTTAAAGCCTGTAATCTCTACTGATGACGGTTAAAGAACCAGAAACACGTGTCTAGAGATCAGCACTATCTGCGCCAACTCTGGCGAAACACTCGGAATACTATGGCAAAGCAAGCAACATGAGACTGCATTTATCAGAATGCCAGGGGCGAACCTTGCTGAGGGGTGAAGCGGTGTGCTCCCACCCCTGTTCCTGTTTAAAAGTACTCCAGTGAGTCATTGAGCTGACGAGCTCGTGGAAGAAGCACCCGCGCGCCAGTGAGAGGTACTTGACCTGATGCAATGTTTGGCAGCCTACTCAGCAAACCCCAAATTTAAAGCCTGTAATCTCTACTGATGACGTTTAAAGAACCAGAAACTCGTGTCTAGAGATCAGCACTATCTGCGCCAACTCTGGCGAAACACTCGGAATACTATGGCAAAGCAAGCAACATGAGACTGCATTTACCAGAATGCCAGGGGCGAACCTTGCTGGGGGGTGAACCGGTGTGCTCCCACCCCTGTTCCTGTTTAAAAGTACTCCCGTGAGTCATTGAGCTGACGAGCTCGTGGAAGAAGCACCCGCGCCCCAGTGAGAGGTACTTGACCTGATGCAATGTTTGGCAGCCTACTCAGCAAACCCCAAATTTAAAGCCTGTAATCTCTACTGATGACGGTTAAAGAACCAGAAACACGTGTCTAGAGATCAGCACTATCTGCGCCAACTCTGGCGAAACACTCGGAATACTATGGCAAAGCAAGCAACATGAGACTGCATTTACCAGAATGCCAGGGGCGAACCTTCCTGGGGGGTGAACCGGTGTGCTCCCACCCCTGTTCCTGTTTAAAAGTACTCCCGTGAGTCATTGAGCTGACGAGCTCGTGGAAGAAGCACCCGCGCGCCAGTGAGAGGTACTTGACCCGATGCAATGTTTGGCAGCCTACTCAGCAAATCCCAAATTTAAAGCCTGTAATCTCTACTGATGACGTTTAAAGAACCAGAAACACGTGTCTAGAGATTAGCACTATCTGCGCCAACTCTTGCGAAACACTCGGAATACTATGGCAAAGCAAGCAACATGAGACTGCATTTACCAGAATGCCAGGGGCGAACCTTGCTGGGGGGTGAATCGGTGTGCTCCCACCCCTGTTCCTGTTTAAAAGTACTCTCGTGAGTCATTGAGCTGACGAGCTCGTGGAAGAAGCACCCGCGCGCCAGTGAGAGGTACTTGACCTGATGCAATGTTTGGCAGCCTACTCAGCAAACCCCAAATTTAAAGCCTGTAATCTCTACTGATGATGGTTAAAGAACCAGAAACACGTGTCTAGAGATCAGCACTATCTGCGCCAACTCTGGCGAAACACTCGGAATACTATGGCAAAGCAAGCAACATGAGACTGCATTTACCAGAATGCCAGGGGCAAACCTTGCTGGGGGGTGAAGCGGTGTGCACCCACCCCTGTTCCTGTTTAAAAGTACTCCCGTGAGTCATTGAGCTGACGAGCTCGTGGAAGAAGCACCCGCGCGCCAGTGAGAGGTACTTGACCTGATGCAATGTTTGGCAGCCTACTCAGCAAACCCCAAATTTAAAGCCTGTAATCTCTACTGATGTCGGTTAAAGAACCAGAAACACGTGTCTAGAGATCAGCACTAGCTGCGCCAACTCTGGCGAAACACTCGGAATACTATGGCAAAGCAAGCAACATGAGACTGCATTTACCAGAATGCCAGGGGCGAACCTTGTTGGGGGGTTAAGCGGTGTGCTCCCACCCCTGTTCCTGTTTAAAAGTACTCCCGTGAGTCATTGAGCTGACGAGCTCATGGAAGAAGCACCCGCGCGCCAGTGAGAGGTACTTGACCTGATGCAATGTTTGGCAGCCTACTCAGCAAACCCCCAATTTAAAGCCTGCAATCTCTACTGATGACGGTTAAAGAACCAGAAACACGTGTCTAGAGATCAGCACTATCTGCGCCAACTCTGGCGAAACACTCAGAATACTATGGCAAAGCAAGCAACATGAGACTGCATTTACCAGAATGCCAGGGGCGAACCTTGCTGGGGGGTGAAGCGGTGTGCTCCCACCCCTGTTCCTGTTTAAAAGTACTCCCGTGAGTCATTGAGCTGACGAGCTCATGGAAGAAGCACCCGCGCGCCAGTGAGAGGTACTTGACCTGATGCAATGTTTGGCAGCCTACTCAGCAAACCCCAAATTTAAAGCCTGTAATCTCTACTGATGACGGTTAAAGAACCAGAAATACGTGTCTAGAGATCAGCACTATCTGCGCCAACTCTGGCGAAACATTCGGAATACTATGGTAAAGCAAGCAACATGAGACTGCATTTACCAGAATGCCAGGGGCGAACCTTGCTGGGGGGTGAAGCGGTGTGCTCCCACCCCTGTTCCTGTTTAAAAGTACTCACGTGAGTCATTGAGCTCACGAGCTCGTGGAAGAAGCACCCGCACGCCAGTGAGAGGTACTTGACCTGATGCAATGTTTGGCAGCCTACTCAGCAAACCCCAAATTTAAAGACTGTAATCTATACTGATGACGGATAAAGAAGCAGAAACACGTGTCTAGAGATCAGCACTATCTGCGCCAACTCTGGCGAAACACTCGGAATACTATGGCAAAGCAAGCAACATGAGACTGCATTTACCAGAATGCCAGGGGCGAACCTTGCTGGGGGTGAAGCGGTGTGCTCCCACCCCTTTTCCTGTTTAAACGTACTCCCGTGAGTCATTGAGCTGACGAGCTCGTGGAAGAAGCACACGCGCGCCAGTGAGAGGTACTTGACCTGATGCAATGTTTGGCAGCCTACTCAGCAAACCCCAAATTTAAAGCCTGTAATCTCTACTGATGACGGTTAAAGAACCAGAAACACGTGTCTAGAGATCAGCACTATCTCCGCCAACTCTGGCGAAACACTCGGAATACTATGGCAAAGCAAGCAACATGAGACTGCATTTACCAGAATGCCAGGGGCGAACCTTGCTGGGGGGTGAAGCGGTGTGCTCCCACCCCTGTTAGTGTTTAAAAGTACTCCCGTGAGTCATTGAGCTGACGAGCTCGTGGAAGAAGCACCCGCGCGCCAGTGAGAGGTACTTGACCTGATGCAATGTTTGGCAGCCTACTCAGCAAACCCCAAATTTAAAGCCTGTAATCTATACTGATGACGGATAAAGAAGCAGAAACACGTGTCTAGAGATCAGCACTATCTGCGCCAACTCTGGCGAAACACTCGGAATACTATGGCAAAGCAAGCAACATGAGACTGCATTTACCAGAATGCCAGGGGCGAACCTTGCTGGGGGGTGAAGCGGTGTGCTCCCACCCCTTTTCCTGTTTAAACGTACTCCCGTGAGTCATTGAGCTGACGAGCTCGTGGAAGAAGCACACGCGCGCCAGTGAGAGGTACTTGACCTGATGCAATGTTTGGCAGCCTACTCAGCAAACCCCAAATTTAAAGCCTGTAATCTCTACTGATGACGGTTAAAGAACCAGAAACACGTGTCTAGAGATCAGCACTATCTCCGCCAACTCTGGCGAAACACTCGGAATACTATGGCAAAGCAAGCAACATGAGACTGCATTTACCAGAATGCCAGGGGCGAACCTTGCTGGGGGTGAAGCGGTGTGCTCCCACCCCTGTTCCTGTTTAAACGTACTACCGTGAGTCATTGAGCTGACTAGCTCGTGGAAGAAGCACACGCGCGCCAGTGAGAGGTACTTGACCTGATGCAATGTTTGGCAGCCTACTCAGCAAACCCCAAATTTAAAGCCTGTAATCTCTACTGATGACGGTTAAAGAACCACAAACACGTGTCTAGAGATCAGCACTATCTCCGCCAACTCTGGCGAAACACTCGGAATACTATGGCAAAGCAAGCAACATGAGACTGCATTTACCAGAATGCCAGGGGCGAACCTTGCTGGGGGGTGAAGCGGTGTGCTCCCACCCCTGTTCCTGTTTAAAAGTACTCCCGTGAGTCATTGAGCTGACGAGCTCGTGGAAAAAGCACCCGCGCGCCAGTGAGAGGTACTTGACCTGATGCAATGTTTGGCAGCCTACTCAGCAAACCCCAAATTTAAAGCCTGTAATCTCTACTGATGACGGTTAAAGAACCAGAAACACGTGTCTAGAGATCAGCACTATCTGCGCCAACTCTGGCGAAACACTCGGAATACTATGGCAAAGCAAGCAACATGAGACTGCATTTACCAGAATGCCAGGGGCGAACCTTGCTGAGGGGTGAAGCGGTGTGCTCCCACCCCTGTTCCTGTAAAGTACTCCAGTGAGTCATTGAGCTGACGAGCTCGTGGAAGAAGCACCCGCGCGCCAGTGAGAGGTACTTGACCTGATGCAATGTTTGGCAGCCTACTCAGCAAACCCCAAATTTAAAGCCTGTAATCTCTACTGATGACGTTTAAAGAACCAGAAACTCGTGTCTAGAGATCAGCACTATCTGCGCCAACTCTGGCGAAACACTCGGAATACTATGGCAAAGCAAACAACATGAGACTGCATTTACCAGAATGCCAGGGGCGAACCTTGCTGGGGGGTGAACCGGTGTGCTCCCACCCCTGTTCCTGTTTAAAAGTACTCCCGTGAGTCATTGAGCTGACGAGCTCGTGGAAGAAGCACCCGCGCCCCAGTGAGAGGTACTTGACCTGATGCAATGTTTGGCAGCCTACTCAGCAAACCCCAAATTTAAAGCCTGTAATCTCTACTGATGACGGTTAAAGAACCAGAAACACGTGTCTAGAGATCAGCACTATCTGCGCCAACTCTGGCGAAACACTCGGAATACTATGGCAAAGCAAGCAACATGAGACTGCATTTACCAGAATGCCAGGGGCGAACCTTCCTGGGGGGTGAACCGGTGTGCTCCCACCCCTGTTCCTGTTTAAAAGTACTCCCGTGAGTCATTGAGCTGACGAGCTCGTGGAAGAAGCACCCGCGCGCCAGTAAGAGGTACTTGACCTGATGCAATGTTTGGCAGCCTACTCAGCAAATCCCAAATTTAAAGCCTGTAATCTCTACAAATGACGATTAAAGAGGCAGAAACACGTGTCTAGAGATCAGCACCATCTGCGCCAACTCTGGCGAAACACTCGGAATACTATGGCAAAGCAAGCAACATGAGACTGCATTCACCAGAATGCCAGGGGCGAACCTTGCTGGGGGTGAAGCGGTGTGCTCCCACCACTGTTCCTGTTTAAACGTACTCCCGTGAGTCATTGAGCTGACGAGCTCGTGGTAGAAGCACCCGCGCGCCAGTGAGAGGTACTTGACCCGATGCAATGTTTGGCAGCCTACTCACCAAAATCCAAATTTAAAGCCTGTAATCTCTACTGATGACGGTTAAAAAACCAGAAACACGTGTCTAGAGATCAGCACTATCTGCGCCAACTCTGGCGAAACACTCGGAATACTATGGCAAAGCAAGCAACATGAGACTGCATTTACCAGAATGCCAGGGGCGAGCCTTGCTGGGGGGTGAAGCGGTGTGCTCCCACCCCTGTTCCTGTTTAAAAGTACTCCCATGAGTCATTGAGCTGACGAGCTCGTGGAAGAAGCACCCGCGCGCCAGTGAGAGGTACTTGACCTGATGCAATGTTTGGCAGCCTACTCAGCAAACCCCCAATTTAAAGCCTGTAATCTCTACTGATGACGGTTAAAGAACCAGAAACACGTGTCTAGAGATCAGCACTATCTGCGCCAACTCTGGCGAAACACTCGGAATACTATGGCAAAGCAAGCAACATGAGACTGCATTTACCAGAATGCCAGGGGCGAACCTTGCTGGGGGGTGAAGCTGTGTGCTCCCACCCCTGTTCCTGTTTAAAAGTACTCCCGTGAGTCATTGAGCTGACGAGCTCGTGGAAGAAGCACCCGCGCGCCAGTGAGAGGTACTTGACATGATGCAATGTTTGGCAGCCTACTCAGCAAACCCCAAATTTAAAGCCTGTAATCTCTACTGATGACGGTTAAAGAACCAGAAACAAGTGTCTAGAGATCAGCACTATCTGCCCCAACTCTGGCGAAACACTCGGAATACTATGGCAAAGCAAGCAACATGAGACTGCATTTACCAGAATGCCAGGGGCGAGCCTTGCTGGGGGGTGAAGCGGTGTGCTCCCACCCCTGTTCCTGTTTAAAAGTACTCCTGTGAGTCATTGAGCTGACGAGCTCGTGGAAGAAGCACCCGCGCGCCAGTGAGAGGTACTTGACCTGATGCAATGTTTGGCAGCCTACTCAGCAAACCCCAAATTTAAAGCCTGTAATCCCTACTGATGACGGTTAAAGAACCAGAAACACGTGTCTAGAGATCAGCACTATCTGCACCAACTCTCGCGAAACACTCGGAATACAATGGCAAAGCAAGCAACATGAGACTGCATTTACCAGAATGCCAGGGGCGAACCTTGCTGGGGGGTGAAGCGGTGTGCTCCCACCCCTGTTCCTGTTTAAAAGTACTCCCGTGAGTCATTGAGCTGACGAGCTCATGGAAGAAGCACCCGCGCGCCAGTGAGAGGTACTTGACCTGATGCAATGTTTGGCAGCCTACTCAGCAAACCCCAAATTTAAAGCCTGTAATCTCTACTGATGACGGTTAAAGAACCAGAAATACGTGTCTAGAGATCAGCACTATCTGCGCCAACTCTGGCGAAACATTCGGAATACTATGGTAAAGCAAGCAACATGAGACTGCATTTACCAGAATGCCAGGGGCGAACCTTGCTGGGGGTGAAGCGGTGTGCTCCCACCCCTGTTCCTGTTTAAAAGTACTCACGTGAGTCATTGAGCTCACGAGCTCGTGGAAGAAGCACCCGCACGCCAGTGAGAGGTACTTGACCTGATGCAATGTTTGGCAGCCTACTCAGCAAACCCCAAATTTAAAGACTGTAATCTATACTGATGACGGATAAAGAAGCAGAAACACGTGTCTAGAGATCAGCACTATCTGCGCCAACTCTGGCGAAACACTCGGAATACTATGGCAAAGCAAGCAACATGAGACTGCATTTACCAGAATGCCAGGGGCGAACCTTGCTGGGGGGTGAAGCGGTGTGCTCCCACCCCTTTTCCTGTTTAAACGTACTCCCGTGAGTCATTGAGCTGACGAGCTCGTGGAAGAAGCACACGCGCGCCAGTGAGAGGTACTTGACCTGATGCAATGTTTGGCAGCCTACTCAGCAAACCCCAAATTTAAAGCCTGTAATCTCTACTGATGACGGTTAAAGAACCAGAAACACGTGTCTAGAGATCAGCACTATCTCCGCCAACTCTGGCGAAACACTCGGAATACTATGGCAAAGCAAGCAACATGAGACTGCATTTACCAGAATGCCAGGGGCGAACCTTGCTGGGGGGTGAAGCGGTGTGCTCCCACCCCTGTTAGTGTTTAAAAGTACTCCCGTGAGTCATTGAGCTGACGAGCTCGTGGAAGAAGCACCCGCGCGCCAGTGAGAGGTACTTGACCTGATGCAATGTTTGGCAGCCTACTCAGCAAACCCCAAATTTAAAGCCTGTAATCTATACTGATGACGGATAAAGAAGCAGAAACACGTGTCTAGAGATCAGCACTATCTGCGCCAACTCTGGCGAAACACTCGGAATACTATGGCAAAGCAAGCAACATGAGACTGCATTTACCAGAATGCCAGGGGCGAACCTTGCTGGGGGGTGAAGCGGTGTGCTCCCACCCCTTTTCCTGTTTAAACGTACTCCCGTGAGTCATTGAGCTGACGAGCTCGTGGAAGAAGCACACGCGCGCCAGTGAGAGGTACTTGACCTGATGCAATGTTTGGCAGCCTACTCAGCAAACCCCAAATTTAAAGCCTGTAATCTCTACTGATGACGGTTAAAGAACCAGAAACACGTGTCTAGAGATCAGCACTATCTCCGCCAACTCTGGCGAAACACTCGGAATACTATGGCAAAGCAAGCAACATGAGACTGCATTTACCAGAATGCCAGGGGCGAACCTTGCTGGGGGTGAAGCGGTGTGCTCCCACCCCTTTTCCTGTTTAAACGTACTACCGTGAGTCATTGAGCTGACTAGCTCGTGGAAGAAGCACACGCGCGCCAGTGAGAGGTACTTGACCTGATGCAATGTTTGGCAGCCTACTCAGCAAACCCCAAATTTAAAGCCTGTAATCTCTACTGATGACGGTTAAAGAACCACAAACACGTGTCTAGAGATCAGCACTATCTCCGCCAACTCTGGCGAAACACTCGGAATACTATGGCAAAGCAAGCAACATGAGACTGCATTTACCAGAATGCCAGGGGCGAACCTTGCTGGGGGGTGAAGCGGTGTGCTCCCACCCCTGTTCCTGTTTAAAAGTACTCCCGTGAGTCATTGAGCTGACGAGCTCGTGGAAAAAGCACCCGCGCGCCAGTGAGAGGTACTTGACCTGATGCAATGTTTGGCAGCCTACTCAGCAAACCCCAAATTTAAAGCCTGTAATCTCTACTGATGACGGTTAAAGAACCAGAAACACGTGTCTAGAGATCAGCACTATCTGCGCCAACTCTGGCGAAACACTCGGAATACTATGGCAAAGCAAGCAACATGAGACTGCATTTACCAGAATGCCAGGGGCGAACCTTGCTGAGGGGTGAAGCGGTGTGCTCCCACCCCTGTTCCTGTAAAGTACTCCAGTGAGTCATTGAGCTGACGAGCTCGTGGAAGAAGCACCCGCGCGCCAGTGAGAGGTACTTGACCTGATGCAATGTTTGGCAGCCTACTCAGCAAACCCCAAATTTAAAGCCTGTAATCTCTACTGATGACGTTTAAAGAACCAGAAACTCGTGTCTAGAGATCAGCACTATCTGCGCCAACTCTGGCGAAACACTCGGAATACTATGGCAAAGCAAACAACATGAGACTGCATTTACCAGAATGCCAGGGGCGAACCTTGCTGGGGGGTGAACCGGTGTGCTCCCACCCCTGTTCCTGTTTAAAAGTACTCCCGTGAGTCATTGAGCTGACGAGCTCGTGGAAGAAGCACCCGCGCCCCAGTGAGAGGTACTTGACCTGATGCAATGTTTGGCAGCCTACTCAGCAAACCCCAAATTTAAAGCCTGTAATCTCTACTGATGACGGTTAAAGAACCAGAAACACGTGTCTAGAGATCAGCACTATCTGCGCCAACTCTGGCGAAACTCTCGGAATACTATGGCAAAGCAAGCAACATGAGACTGCATTTACCAGAATGCCAGGGGCGAACCTTCCTGGGGGTGAACCGGTGTGCTCCCACCCCTGTTCCTGTTTAAAAGTACTCCCGTGAGTCATTGAGCTGACGAGCTCGTGGAAGAAGCACCCGCGCGCCAGTAAGAGGTACTTGACCTGATGCAATGTTTGGCAGCCTACTCAGCAAATCCCAAATTTAAAGCCTGTAATCTCTACAAATGACGATTAAAGAGGCAGAAACACGTGTCTAGAGATCAGCACCATCTGCGCCAACTCTGGCGAAACACTCGGAATACTATGGCAAAGCAAGCAACATGAGACTGCATTCACCAGAATGCCAGGGGCGAACCTTGCTGGGGGGTGAAGCGGTGTGCTCCCACCACTGTTCCTGTTTAAACGTACTCCCGTGAGTCATTGAGCTGACGAGCTCGTGGTAGAAGCACCCGCGCGCCAGTGAGAGGTACTTGACCCGATGCAATGTTTGGCAGCCTACTCACCAAAATCCAAATTTAAAGCCTGTAATCTCTACTGATGACGGTTAAAAAACCAGAAACACGTGTCTAGAGATCAGCACTATCTGCGCCAACTCTGGCGAAACACTCGGAATACTATGGCAAAGCAAGCAACATGAGACTGCATTTACCAGAATGCCAGGGGCGAGCCTTGCTGGGGGGTGAAGCGGTGTGCTCCCACCCCTGTTCCTGTTTAAAAGTACTCCCATGAGTCATTGAGCTGACGAGCTCGTGGAAGAAGCACCCGCGCGCCAGTGAGAGGTACTTGACCTGATGCAATGTTTGGCAGCCTACTCAGCAAACCCCCAATTTAAAGCCTGTAATCTCTACTGATGACGGTTAAAGAACCAGAAACACGTGTCTAGAGATCAGCACTATCTGCGCCAACTCTGGCGAAACACTCTGAATACTATGGCAAAGCAAGCAACATGAGACTGCATTTACCAGAATGCCAGGGGCGAACCTTGCTGGGGGGTGAAGCTGTGTGCTCCCACCCCTGTTCCTGTTTAAAAGTACTCCCGTGAGTCATTGAGCTGACGAGCTCGTGGAAGAAGCACCCGCGCGCCAGTGAGAGGTACTTGACATGATGCAATGTTTGGCAGCCTACTCAGCAAACCCCAAATTTAAAGCCTGTAATCTCTACTGATGACGGTTAAAGAACCAGAAACAAGTGTCTAGAGATCAGCACTATCTGCGCCAACTCTGGCGAAACACTCGGAATACTATGGCAAAGCAAGCAACATGAGACTGCATTTACCAGAATGCCAGGGGCGAGCCTTGCTGGGGGGTGAAGCGGTGTGCTCCCACCCCTGTTCCTGTTTAAAAGTACTCCTGTGAGTCATTGAGCTGACGAGCTCGTGGAAGAAGCACCCGCGCGCCAGTGAGAGGTACTTGACCTGATGCAATGTTTGGCAGCCTACTCAGCAAACCCCAAATTTAAAGCCTGTAATCCCTACTGATGACGGTTAAAGAACCAGAAACACGTGTCTAGAGATCAGCACTATCTGCACCAACTCTCGCGAAACACTCGGAATACAATGGCAAAGCAAGCAACATGAGACTGCATTTACCAGAATGCCAGGGGCGAACCTTGCTGGGGGGTGAACCGGTGTGCTCCCACCCCTGTTCCTGTTTAAAAGTACTCCCGTGAGTCATTGAGCTGACGAGCTCGTGGAAGAAGCACCCGCGCGCCAGTAAGAGGTACTTGACCTGATGCAATGTTTGGCAGCCTACTCAGCAAATCCCAATTTTAAAGCCTGTAATCTCTACTGATGACGGTTAAAGAACCAGAAACACGTGTCTAGAGATCAGCACTATCTGCGCCAACTCTTGCGAAACACTCGGAATACTATGGCAAAGCAAACAACATGAGACTGCATTTACCAGAATGCCAGGGGCAAACCTTGCTGGGGGGTGAAGCGGTGTGCTCCCAACCCTGTTCCTGTTTAAAAGTACTCCCGTGATTCATTGAGCTGACGAGCTCGTGGAAGAAGCACCCGCGCGCCAGTGAGAGGTACTTGACCTGATGCAATGTTTGGCAGCCTACTCAGCAAACCCCAAATTTAAAGCCTGTAATCTCTACTGATGACGGTTAAAGAACCAGAAATACGTGTCTAGAGATCAGCACTATCTGCGCCAACTCTGGCGAAACATTCGGAATACTATGGTAAAGCAAGCAACATGAGACTGCATTTACCAGAATGCCAGGGGCGAACCTTGCTGGGGGGTGAAGCTGTGTGCTCCCACCCCTGTTCCTGTTTAAAAGTACTCCCGTG